>VNJV01014928.1:0-13804 GCA_008042635.1 Drosophila nikananu | reverse complement strand
ATAAACGCACAGTTTACGCATCGTTAGCAAATAAGATTTTATTTAAAGAGTTAGAGGGGAAAATGGAATGATTATAAATATTCATTTTGTTTAAGTATTTTTACTATTTTATTTATGTACATAATTTTATTTGCAAAGCACTGAAGGAGCCATTTCCGAACCTATAAAGTATTAGTATTCTAGATCAGCATCAACAGCAAAGTCGATCTAGCCTTATTTGGAATATAAAAAAAATTTTAAATTAAAAAAAAAAAAAAATTGTCAACATTTTTATTTTTTTAACATATCAAATTTGGAATGCAGATTTATTAAACTAATAAAAACTAACAAGGAACTTTTTTTCCAGTTTAAGATTAAAGCTTTTTTGGGGGAGTTACATACATTTGCACGAAATTAATATACCTTTGTACCTACGGTACATGGTATAAAAATATCAATAAATATCAAAAACTAAAGCAAGTGTGTTTTGTATATTTAGTTTGCACAATAAAGTGACATCTTGGTTTAGATTGTTTTTAGCCATTTAGTAAAGCCAGGTATTGGAGAAAGAGTCGCGTATGTTTTTATACTTTTGTAGTCTACATTTTCCCAGCTTTTCTGAATTTGATTTGCTGTTAATTGCCACTAATGGTTGTTATAGACTCATTGCTGTGGCTTCACGGTGTTGACCCAGTCTTCAAAAACTCAAAGTGGCCTTGTCCGAATGATCATTTTCAAAAATAATTAACTTTGGCTTGGTATTTGCAAAGATTTCGTTGCTTGAACTATTATATATTTAGTCGGGTTTAAATGAAACCATTTGGTAATATATAATAAATAAATATCAATTTATATTCCCTGTTTCTCAGGTTGTAAGTTTGTTTTATTTGTGGAGTTTCGAGTGCCAGATTCCTTTCCCCACTGACTGATGGCCTTGTTCTTGAACACAGCTTTATAACATATATCTATATGCTTATATATTCTCTGTATTTATTTCGTACTATCGTACGTAATTACTGGTACAACTGTGCCACTGGCTTATCTAACGAATACGCATATGCACACAGCCCATATATGCACATAAGCCGGCGAAAACGGCAACGGCACAATGGCAATAGCAAATAGCAATAGCAGCAATGGCAACAAAAATAAATAATAGCAGCGGCAAAAAAGCAATGGCAACAAATTAAAAACAAAAAAAAAAAAAACAATAAAAAAAAGGAAGGCAGGCAACGGCAATCAACAAGTAAACTTCACACACTGCTGATGACATCATCATCATCATCATCACCGCATCGACATCGTCACTTGATGTGCTTTTTGTTGTTGTTTCTTTCTCTGTTTCTGCTGCAGCCAGTGATCCACAGTGGCTACTGACTAAGAAGGTCTGGAATACAAATTATAGAGAAACCTGGCAATGGATTACCAACTCTATAAATGAGCAAGTTGCCTTTAGTTACTTATGATTCAAAACGATGCATCCTTAAGATTTTAACTGCTTAGTCTGATTATCTTTCAGATTTTAGCCTGCTGTCTTGTTAGTTGAGAATTTTAGGAAACTGTTAAATGTAGCTTTAATATTTATTTAACATTTAAAGCTTTAACATTTGGCATTTTAAAAATGACTCCTCGGATAGGTTTGTCTGGAGATCTCTTGAGGTACATACCTTGATACTGACATAATTAAATTGAATGAAACACGTACTTAAATACTTTAGATTAAGCAGGAAGCTAAATGACTAAGTAAAGTTAATCTTAATCACGTCTTTTTCGCACTGATAAAAAAGGCACTTATCTGTAAAGGTTTTTCTTTATCGCAAGCTGAACTTCCCCTTGACTTTTCTCAATATCCGGTAACAAAGAAATCGAAGAAATGGTCATTAATAACCTATTTTCCCTGTAGCTTTATAGTCGCCTCTCTATCCATCTGTCCATCTATCTATCTATATTTCTATCTTTGTATCCACAAATGTTATGTTTTCCCCTGCGCTGGCCTTGGCAGTGCAGCGATGCAGAATTCTCTCGTCTGGCTTGGATTGGCTCTACTGCTTGGTGGCCGTCTTGGGTCTTGGGTTGCCGCATCCGGTCCCTAAAAACGCCAGGCAAACACACAGCACACATCACGCGACGCCACGTTGATGATGTCACATGATGATGGGAATGGAAATTATGTTTGTTTTATTTCGTTAAATTTTTATTTGATTTATTTATCGGTAATTGCTGGCACGCGAAGCGTCCACATACACTGGACACTCTGGGCATTATGAAAGCCAGCCCGGAACGCCCATTAATTGACCGGTTGCCCGTAAATGTGACCCACATTAACGCCTAATGGTATCGCTGGCAGAAGCCTCATATTTAAATGCCACTTATTTAAATGCCTTGTTTTTAGAATCTATTAAAAACAAAACAGAACATAATGGGGAATAATTGAAATAATAGAGCTCCTAGGAAGCTCTAAAAGACCATTTATTTATGATCGTATGAAGCAAAACGGATTGGGATTGGGATTGGTTGTCCTTTGCCTTCAGCAGTGCTCACATTTGCATATTCCCATTATTCTATATTTATAATATAATAATACTCATTGCCTCAATGTTATTTTAGGCCAGCACCATCGATGGCAGGCGGAAGGGTGCCTGTCTGTTCTGCCAGGAGTACTTCATGGACCTGTACCTGCTGGCCGAGCTGAAGACGATCAGCTTGAAGGTGACGACGGTGGATATGCAGAAGCCACCGCCCGATTTCCGCACCAACTTTGAGGCCACACACCCGCCCATCCTGATCGACAACGGGCTGGCCATACTGGAGAACGAGAAGATCGAAAGGCACATCATGAAGAACATACCGGGCGGCTACAATCTCTTCGTGCAGGACAAGGAGGTGGCCACACTGATTGAGAATCTGTACGTCAAGTTGAAGCTGATGCTGGTGAAGAAGGACGAGGCCAAGAACAATGCCCTGCTCACGCACCTGCGCAAGATCAACGATCATTTGGCCGCGCGCAATACGCGCTTCCTTACCGGCGACACCATGTGCTGCTTCGATTGCGAGCTGATGCCTCGTCTCCAGCACATTCGTGTGGCGGGCAAGTACTTTGTCGACTTTGAGATCCCGGTAAGTAGAGGGTACTAGAAGCTCGCTGATAAACAAGCCGTAAACGGGCTTTAAATCATATTTATAGACATTGATTGAATTGATTATTGATTATTCACATCCTATGAGTCACCGCTAATCCTCCTCCTCACTCCTTGCAGACGCACTTGACGGCGCTGTGGCGCTACATGTATCACATGTACCAGCTGGACGCCTTCACACAATCGTGCCCGGCCGACCAGGACATCATCAATCACTACAAGCTGCAACAGGTGCGTATCTGTGGCTAAATTTCCCCCAACCATATTTTCACCAACTTCGGTTTTTCCTCCTTTCCCCCACTGCAGAGTCTCAAAATGAAGAAGCACGAGGAGCTGGAGACGCCAACGTTTACCACATCCATTCCAATTGATATTTCGGAGTAGGTTTCCTATAGAAAGCTGAGCTGAGCAGAGCCATGCAGCCACACATCAATTAATAATATTTTGGACAACTTTACAAGCAAGCTGACACACTCTGAGCTAGAACTATACATAAATGTATACTTATCGGATATAACTACCCACGCATATACTATATATATATACCGACTATATATATATAACGAGTAAATATAACAAGCATAACAACAACAAGTGTTCTTTAAGCAGCCGCGTTGCCTTTTCTTCAGCTATGCTTAGTTTAAACCCTATTTAAATAGCAACCAAGCAGACTTTTGCGTGTACTTTTTTTGTTTAATTCATTAATGAACCATTTGTGTTTGACATACAGATGCGCGTACATACTTACATTTATAAAAATGTCAATTAAACTAATGAGTTGCCTGTAGTAGTGCCGCTTCTCGGTTTTATTATTTTATTTTGTATTCAGCAAGGAGCTTTTATTTATTTTTATCATTTTTTTTTTCATTTTGTAATTCTGTAAATCTGTTTTTTTATGATTTTAGTTTTGAAAATTTTGCCATTTGTTTGCTTATAATTTTTATTTGAATATTTTTATCATAACAAGGAAAACTAAAAAAAAAAATGAAAAATCTAAGAGGAAAGAAGAGTATTTTTTGTATTTAAGTGAAAAATTATAAATAAAAAACACAAAAAGACAATGATTGTATTTTTTAATGGGAAAAGAAATAACTTGTGTATTAATTTATTTTTGAAATAAGATAAAGCAAGGGAGTTGTTTCGATTGTGATGTTACTTTCTGAAAACAGTTCTTTGCCTCAGAACTGAAGTTAAAATTAGTTTTACAGTTTTATTTTTACCTTTTTACGATTATAACTATTTTGGTATAAATAAACGCAACGGTATTTTACTCCGAATATTGGTATTTTGATATTTTTTTAGCAACTGCTTTAAAAGAGCCATATTATTTATACTTTTAATAATTTTCAAAGATCTAACTTTATCTAAATAAAGTAAATTAAAAAAGAATCGATAAATATTCAATACTCTTTAAGATGTTAGCAATTTTTAAGCCAAAAATGTTACAATTTTTTTCCATCCTCAAAATTGTCAAAAATTCACCAAAAATTAGAAATCTATTTTTAAATGCAGAAATGTTCTCCATTAAAAACCAAGAAGAAAAAACCAAACCAGACTAAAATCGGTTGAGTTTTAGCAAAGTTACGATCAAAAATCCTGAAGGAAATCAAGATTTTTAAGCCAAAAGTGTACCCATTTTGGAATATTGAGTGTATCAACAATGTGGATGTGCGAGTGTCACTCAAAGAGAGCCACTGATTGCATTTAAGTCTCGCTCTCACTCTTTCTCTCTCTCGATCTGGCTCGCTCTCTCCGCAGCTTTTGACCCGTTCACATCCGCGTAAATCGCGTGTTAAAAAGTGTGTAAATAACTGTAAATAACTGTGTAAATAACTGTGTTAAGATCTGTGTGAAGAAACGCTGCGCTCGAAAGGAGTTAATCATCGATGGATCTCGGCCAAGTCTGCGGAGTGGCATTGAAAGTTTACTGAGTGTCCTCTATTACGGGTAAGTCCGAACCAAGAATATTATGCTATATCCTATATATAAAGCTGATGCACCGATCCATAAGCGAAAAATAATTTATTTCGTTTTAACTAACATCTAACTTATTAATTAAGAGCATTCGCTGCTATGGCCTACCGCTCGACTGGGTGGTCACAAATTTACCACATTTTGTTTATGAGATTGGTTTTGTGGGGAAAAGGGACAGGATATGCTAGGAGTTGCATTTTCTCGATGATTTTTGAATTTAGGGGGACACTTGGATGTTTTAGGAGGAAATTTTAATTTCTTGAGATTTTTTAGGAGGAAAGACAAATTTTCATCTGGCAACACTGTCTCGAATTCCAAAGTTCGTTTTTACATCACCTGAAACAATCATCAAAACACTTTTAATAATTAATAAATATAAATAAATAACTATCCTGCTGACCACAACATGGCATTGGCCACCGCCAGCGGCGTGTGGCAGGTGCTGTCAAGTCGAAGGGCTCCTCTGCTGTTGCGCCAACTGGGCTCCTCCGCTGCTGCAGCCGCCGCCAATACGCCGAGGCGAACGGAGGAAGCCCGCCTTCTGACCGCCAATGACTATGCAGAGCTGCTGGAGCCGGAAGCGGAGCGTAGGTGTCTGGAGAAGATGCGCAGCCTGCCGGCCTTTACGCGTCCCAAGGCACTGACGCCCAGTCGGCGCGAGAAACAAACATCCGCTGTGCTCCTCCTACTCTGCCAGGAGCGGGGCACGTAAGTGCAATATCAAGCTGTGTTGTCCGCACTCTTTCTTTCATAAACCGTCTACGCTTCTAGCGAGGAGATCTCCCTGCTATACACGCGGCGATCGCGACACTTGCGCAGCCACAGCTTCCAGATCTCCTTTCCCGGCGGCAGACGGGATGAGCAGGATGCAAGCTATATGGACTGTGCCCTCCGCGAGACGGAGGAGGAGGTCGGACTGCCGCGCCACCGCATCGAGGTGTGGGGCGAGTCCTGCCAGCTGCACTTGCCGCGCACCTCGTCGATTGTGCCGGTGGTGGGCGTGGTTCGAGACTTTAACGTATCGGAACTGCGTCTCAATTGGGAGGAGGTGGAGGAGGCCTTCACTGTGCCCCTGAACTCGCTAATTGTGCCCCAGGCCACCCGGCACACACAGTTCCGCAGCGGATACAGTGGCCCTGCCTTTGTGGTGGACCACCACCGGATTTGGGGCATCACCGGCTACCTGACGCACATCTTCCTGCGCAGCCTGCTGCCAGCTCATCTACTGCCCGAGTGCCTTAAAACGAACATCAAGTTTGTGAGACCATTCAAGCTGCCTCCCCGACCGCCTCACCACAGGGAGTCACAGTCGGATCCCTCAATGCGTACCTGAGAGGCGATGTACTCGCTAGCATAGCCACAGACCACGCTCCAACTCAGCCTGTGCCCCATGTGATTGGGCCAGAACTCTGAGCCACCGAACGATAGGCTAAAAGTGATTGTGTTCTTGTTTTTAGTACGTGTTTTTTTTATGCGCCCAACTCGATACATATGTAGATGTTGTAGCCATATACTTTAGCAACTCAAAATAAAGCTTTTGTTTGTTATAAACATTAGAGAAGGCTCCAGAAGAGCTCCAAGGAAGCTTTATAGCATAGCTAAAAGACCACGGGTAGTGTTACAAGCCTTCACTTTGGTTGGAGGAATCAAGGGAAACTATCTGTGGCCTTATTTCTTACAATTCGAAAACATTTTCAAGGGAAAGTCTGGTTATTTACTATTTATTTGTATTTTCTACGTTAGCATCAAGCCGCTCAAGTTAATGTTGTTCGCAGACTCCTCCTCAATGCAAAAGTTGAACTTAAAGGGTGTTCCTGCGCTGCTTTGGGGGAAGCTGGAAGCCTGAACTGGCTGGGACGTGGGTACGTCGCTGTTCTCATTCTGGTCGGCTGGCACGGCAAAGTCAAAGCGGAACTCATTTCCAGATGTCAATAGCGCCGACTTCTTCACGAAGCTCGACTTTTTTGCGGTTGCAGTGCCAGTGGCAGGTGTGAATTTGACCTGTTTGGAAGCTTCAAAAAGGAAATAGGTTTATTAAGCAAAGTGTATTTAGAAGGCCGTCGACCTACCTAACATCATCTTCTTCTCCTCCTGCTGCATCTTTGCCCGGTAGTCTCCCATGGATAGCTTCATCACCTGTCGCTTTCTAATGAGTGGCGCCGTGGAGCTGGTCAGGATCTTAAGGTTCTTGGCGGTGTCTTCAGCTAAAAAGAGGTGTCACAAATGTTGTTAGGGAGGTGGGAAGTGACACAAATGTTTTACTTACCCAGTTTTTGGGTCAGTTTGCCGCCGTTGAGGGCATCCTGCAGCTGCTGGACGCACCAGCACAGCTCCAGTTCGAACTGCACGCCGTCGGGCGATGGTGCGGAGTCCTGTGCTGGTTCCGCCACGGGAATAGTCTTTTTGGGCGGTCCTTGAATGGGCGGCGGTTTGCTCAGTGTCTTGGGTGTTCGCCGTCTATGCATTTTAAGTGATGTCTTATTATTATTATTGTTTCTCTGTTCAATGTGCTCGCCACAAGGTGGCAGTGTGACCAGTCCAGCTGGTCAAGGAAGGTGCTAAACGGAACACAGCGCCAATATACAAGAAAGGTCCCAAGTGAGCGAGAGGCATATAGCTGTTATACAGAATGTTGGGTATAACACTTTTAAATAAATTTCGTAGCAAAATGAAATATTTAAGACTTCGTTTCCCTAAAAAAAACAACCTAGAAAGATACTAGAAACATAAAACCGCCTTAAAAATCAAGAATATTCCGACCGATTCAAATATTCGAAGGTCTGGCAGTACTTTTTGAATGCTTGTCGGATAAATACCGAGTATAAAATACCGAATCGGTTAAAATTTTCGCTTTTTTAATATTGTTTGACGCATGCGTCCGACTTTATTGGGAGCACTTCCAGCTCACTCGGTCGATTCCTGTACAGGTCCATGAGTTCCGCAGGCAATCTCAGCGGCTATCACATACCGCATCTGGAGCCAGGAGCCCCTGCGAGTGATGTCCTGGACGGCCACGAGCTCCTGAGAGTTTCTCCAACACCGCCGCCGGTTATCGGGGCCGACAATCCACGGCTCCTGGCACCCGGCAAACAAAGCTTATCACCTGGAGGCGAGCCAACGGCGAATACGAGGCCATTGAAACGGAAGGCCAATGGAGAAAGCACCTCCGGTGGGGATGAGGACAAGACCCTGGCCCTGTTTCCCGGCCGTGACAAGAGCTATCCGGACGAGCTGAACCGGCTAATCGGACCGCTGTCCTGCGAGCTGTGCAAGGCGCAGATGACCTCGCTGAAGTGTGCCCGCGACCATTACGAGTCCAAGGCCCACGATCGCCATATCAGCGCCTGGCTGGCCAAGAACTACACGGACGCAGGCCTGCAGGCGCCGCCGGTTAAACGGTTGCTGAAGCAGGGTCCCAGCGGCCCCAACGCCTTCCACTGTGACCTTTGCGACCTGGATCTCACCTCGGCCACGCACGCTCGCCAGCACTATCAGGGCCGGAAGCACAAGCTGGTGGAGCAGAAGGGCTCGCGTCCCTCAGGGGCCGGTTACTACGACGCCGCCGGCAAGTGGGTGCGGACAGGGAGCAAGTTTGAGCAGAAGGTTAGCCCAGATGGGCGCTATGGTATCGGGACGCTGTTCCTCAAGACCGAGACTAGCTCAGCTGAAGACGAAGCAGCAGCGGCAACAGCTGGAGGAGCGGCACCAGCGGCAGTAGATGGAGGAGCGGCACCTGCAGCAGCAGCAGCTGGAGGAGCGGCACCTGTGGCAGCAGAGGCACCAGCGGGAGAAGGAGCTACAGCGATTGGACGTACACCGGCGGCAGGAGGAGCTACTGAGCAACCTGCCGGGGACAGGGAACGCTCTTGCAGCCTTTGCAAAATAGTCGTAACATCCGCCAATCAGATGCAGATGCACTTGGACGGGGCCCGGCACCAGAGCAAACTTCGCAACGCAGGGCAAAAGGAACCGCCGGATATGTCGTCTTCTGGAGCTTCGGCTTCTGCTACCGAGAATGCCGATGGCTTGAATCTGCTCCTGTACCGCACACCCACAGGCCAGTACTACTGCAAGCCCTGTAACAAGATGATGAACCATGTTACGACTTTGCAGCAGCACCTTGTGGGCAAGAAGCACCTAAAGACAGCAAAGAACTCTCTGCAGGCCGAGAAGAATGGGGGCTAAACTGGAATTTAATGATTCATTGAAACGGCATTTAGTGCGCTAACACGCTTGCTTAATGCATAAGAATTACCATAATGTACATTTAATTTACACCGACGGTTTATTGTTCTTTAAACTTTAGTTAATTCTGGATCCAAGTTTCCAAAATACAAAAATTGGCTCCATTACATTGTGTTCTTGTATATAGTACATAGAAATTGTAGCCATATACTTTATTAATGTAAAGTAAAGCTTTTGTCCGGTAGAAACTGTTGAGCATTTTCCAGACGAGCTCATAGGAAGCCCTTTAGCACATCCTAAGAACCATTTACATATTTAAGTCAGGCCGAAATCTTTATCGTATGTAACAAACAGGGATTATCAGTTGTCTTTTGCTTTAGCAGTCCACGCTTCCAGACTGAATAATATCAATTTGGTCTTGCCTGTTTTTGGGATGGAGCATCGCATACGTTCCTGCGCTGCTTTGTGGTAAACTGGAAGCCTGAAGTCAAAGCGGAACTCATTTTCAGATGTCAACAGCGCCGACTTCTTCACGAAGCTCGACTTTTTTGCGGCTGCAGTGCCAGTGGCAGGTGTGAACTTAACTTGCTTGGAAGCTGGAAGTAGGAAATATGTTTATTAGGTTATTCACACATAAAAAGTTTTCCACTTACCCAACATTATCATCATCAGATTTTTCAAAATCTTTACCAAGTCTCGGTTCTCTAACTCCCTGAAATCTCGACCCTGAAGTTACGACCCGTTAAAACAACTTTGCTTCATTTTTTCACATGCATAGCGCTGCTTTATGTAACAGTTTCATAATAGCTTTATTTCTTTATACTAAACAACAAAAAAGGTTTTTGTTTTTGTTTTCTCTTGGGTTAAATTCAAACTTTGTGCTTATAAAGACCGATCATAATATAGTTCCGGAGGCATGTACAAATTTAGGAGAAATATGTCCACTTTGACCTTAATTTATGCTAAGAGAACACTAAGATGATTAAATGGGTGGCTGGCATTATGTACAATAACTCGCGACAGCAAGTTCCGATACTTCTTCAACTTTCTAGATCGCGAAAAGACAGAAAAAAAAAGAGAAACCGAAACAGTCCACTTTCTTGCCTATTGTGTGGGCGAGAACTCAGTGGGGGCCAGGACGCGGCAGTGCATGTCACGGATCAGAGGCACCGTGTAGGCCACACACTCATCCCAGCCGGGGGTGCGCCAGGAAGCCTCCCGGGTGTCCTTGCGGTCCTGCAGAGATTTGTAGCCTGTGTCGAATGGAACAAAATGTTCATATTAATTGCCATGGAAAGGCATGAAATAGAAGATTCTGTACATACACCAAATATGATGGACATTGTACAGACGTCCGATCTGCGAGAAGAAGCCGGCGAATGCCTCGTTGTTATGCTTGCGATAGTTAATGGCCCGGGCCCAGTTGTTGCCCCACTCGATCATGGTGCCAGGGGTCAGTCGATAGGAGCTGAATATATAATATATAAAATATATACCAAATAACAAGTATGTTATATATACAAACCGCATTTCGTAAATATTCTTGCCGGGACGACTGGCGATCTGTGGCCAGTAGCTGAAGGCCAGGAGATATTGCAGATGGCGGGAGCGCAGGAACTTGGAGCGTTCGTGCATCAGGCTGAGATACTCTGGATCGTTCCACAGGTCCTCCTTGGCCTGATCGATCTTCTCGAAGCCGCCGGTGTACTTCCACAGATGCAGGCACTGATCCATGTCGCCCACCTGGACGGTCCAAGAGGCCACCAAATCGCAGGAGAGATTTGCCTTCTTATCGTTGATTAAAGCCACCGTCGTTTTGTAGTTGTTAAGGTAATTGCTCATGGAATCGGGCCTGACGTTGTGGGTATGCAGGGCATATATAATTTCCTTGTCGCTCAGCATTCGGCTGTGGGGCTCCTTGGTTGGCTCTATTTTCCGGACGAGCAGCTTTGAGAACCATGATTCCGAATCCTTGCAGCTAGCAGTGGTGGACAGGGCACGGACGGCCAGCAGTCCGCTGTGGTTGCTGTTGTTGCCGCCGACGGCCAGGAGGTTACGTAGCTTCAACATTTTCGATGCGAAGATCTCGGCCGAATGGTGCAGCGATGCAGGGAGCAGGAGGCAGAGGCAGTGATTGTGCGACGGAAATCTATATGTCGTTGCGGTGTTATCAAAGAACTAAAATAATAAGATCCAAACGAAATAAACGTTAAAATAATAATACAGGGTAGTGATAGAACCTTCTTTAAACATTCAACCTCCTCTACATTTAGATGTTCAAGTCTGTATTCATTACATTCGCGTAACTCGTTGTTAATCGCGAAGTTGACAATATCGTTGTCAACAGGCATTGGATCAAGATGTGCTACATCATCATCCAATGTGTTACTAACAGTTTTTGAAGCGAGGCATTTTGCTAATGCGGTCTCCTTCTTTATCTGTTTTGGTTTCATTTTAGGTTTAAGGCACTTGTTAGGTGCGGTCTTAACCTTTTGTTGTTTAACTTGAGGCATTGGTTTAAGGCACTTGGGTGCGGTCTTAACCTGTTGCTTCATTGGATTGATTTTCTCCACTGGAGTAGAATCAATTTTTGGTTTTGGATCGAGGCATTTTGATGCGGTCTCGCCCTTCTTTTCTTCATAGAAAAACCTAAAGGTTCTCGGACCTAAGGTTACCGTTTCGTTTTCGTAGTTTATTTTCGCATTGGTATCTTCGAGATACGTTCCACCTAACAGGAAATCATAATTATCGGAAAATTTATGGATATAAAATTTATGAACAGACGGACATACTGACGTGGGCTTCATAATTATGCTTTTATTTAACTTTATTTCTCCACTTATAGTGTATACCGTTAGATCTTCATCTTGTTCTTCTACATTTTCGAAATTTTCTTTTATGATATTGATGGAGGATCCTGTGTCGATCATTCCTTTGTAAATTTTTTTATAGTAATTCATTCGGACATGGGGACAATTTCGTCCTCTAGTGTCACTTGAGTGTCCGAGGCAGCTTGATGAAAATTTACATCCATCCTGCTTTGTCCACTCTGACTTTCGCGCTGTCTTTTTATAGGTTTTTTATTATTTACATTATTTGATGTTGATGGTTGATGATTTAGGGGATTATTCCATCTAGCCTGGTTTAAATCATGTTGGCATTGCCTACCTAGGTTTAAGTTATCTTGGAACTGCCTATTTTGGTTTGAATTATGTTGGAATGGGTAGTGAGTTCCTCTCTGGCTACCGGGAATCGGACGATACAGATTTGATTCTGATTATTATTATTTTGAGTCGAGTTGTGAGGTGGTATATTGGGATTTTGGTTTGTTGGAGGATAATAGGTACTGTAATTATGATGCCTATTATTATAATATCTCTGGTTGTTTCTTTGATTATTGTTATTTCTGTTATTATTATTATTACTCTTATTCCTTCTATTTTGCCCCTCGAATCTACCATAATGTGATTCCTCTAAGTTACCCTGGTAAAGACCAAGCTCCATTGTGGCTCGTTTTAAATTATCAATAGTATCGATGTTCTTTCGTGATAATGATACGTACATTCTATCCGGCAACTTATTGTCAATTACTTTTTTAATAGTATCGTTTAACATTTCGGTATAGGTAATCTTATGTACAGGATTGGTTTCGAGTTCTAACTTATCGTTAAAATTTCTAAATTGTGCTTCAAGATTATCGATAAACTTACTTAAGTTTCCAGGATATTCCGTTTCTTCCAAATTCTTCACTAATGTCACGTATGGCCTGTGGTCCTTGAATGTTGCGGATAGTACCGTCTTCATCTCCATCCATGTTTTTGCTTTAGCATTCGTCACAACTTCCAATGCTGAGTCTACCAGTACACGTTTTATAGCTCCATAGATAATAAGAGCTTGCCGAGGATCTTGCGTTGGATATAAGTTAAGCAGTTGCTCAACTTGACCGATGAATCCAGATAAACTGCCGATTCTTCCATCGTAATAATTTAGTTCTTTTATCTGACCCAATAGTTGGTTTAAATGGGCTTCAGAAATTTGAGGGTTTGCCATTGCCATTTTAGATTTTGCGTGAATTCTTGGTGTTCTTGGTTTAAATGCACTGAATCCTTATTGCACGGGATTGTTTGTTTTTATTTAAACACACGGGATTATTGTTGTACCGAGTTTAAATGTTGTTGGGTTTTTAGGTTTTGATAAACCTACGGAATTAAAAATTTTTAGTTTAAATTTTATTTCCGACCGCACGGGTTTTTGTTTTAATTTGCAGTTTATTACTGACCACACGGGATTTTGTATTTAGAATACTACTTTCACGTAGATTCTTTTGCGGATCACTAAAAGTTTTAAATCACTGTTTAATTCGCCAGGCTAGGATAGTTAGTTGTATAACGTATCCTTTCACTTGCCCAGTACCGTATTAAAGGACTTTTTTAAACTTTTTGATCCTACCGACTGCGCCAATTAAATACTTGCAATATTCATAAGTTAAAAAAATATAAATTTTATTTAACTGAATAATTACAATATTT
>VNJV01014926.1:0-50791 GCA_008042635.1 Drosophila nikananu | reverse complement strand
AAACCGGACTGAAATCGGTTGAGTTTAAGCCAAGTTACGATTAAAAAACCATTGAAGAAGTTCTCGGATTTTAAGCCAAAATAAAATAAATGAGGTCACATCGTAAAAATTTTAAAAAATTGACCAAAAATTAAAAATGGAGCTTTGAATGCAGAAATGTTCTTTATTAAAAACCAAGAAGAAAAAACCAAACCAGACTGAAATCGGTTGAGTTTAAGCCAAGTTACGATCAAAAAACCATTGAAGAAGTTCGCGGATTTTAAGCCAAAAAAAATAAAAGGGGTCACATCATAAAAATTCTAAAAATTTGGTCAAAAAAATAGAAATCAAGTTTTGAATGCAGAAATGTTCTTTATTAAAAACCAAGAAGAAAAAACCAAACCGGACTGAAATCGGTTGAGTTTAAGCCAAGTTACGATTAAAAAACCATTGAAGAAGTTCTCGGATTTTAAGCCAAAATAAAATAAATGAGGTCACATCGTAAAAATTTTAAAAAATTGACCAAAAATTAAAAATGGAGCTTTGAATGCAGAAATGTTCTTTATTAAAAACCAAGAAGAAAAAACCAAACCGGACTGAAATCGGTTGAGTTTAAGCCAAGTTACAATCAAAAAACCATTGAAGAAGTTCGCGGATTTTAAGCCCAAAAAAATAAAAGGGGTCACATCATAAAAATTCTAAAAATTTGGTCAAAAAAATAGAAATCAAGTTTTGAATGCAGAAATGTTCTTTATTAAAAACCAAGAAGAAAAAACCAAACCGGACTGAAATCGGTTGAGTTTAAGCCAAGTTACGATAAAAAAATCCTTTAAGTATTTATTATTTGTTGTTAATATTTCTAAATGGTTAAAGTTTTTTTTAAATAATGCTTGTAAAACATTTTAGAAAGGACTGAATTTGTGTTTTTATTCTGAGGGTAATCTAGGACCTGGCTTGAGTCTGTGGCATTCCTGAGAATTGTCTTCCCTCAGACGTGCCAGGTGCAGGGCCATCACTAGCTTAAAGAGCTCCTGGCGCGGTCATCTGCTCCTGTTCCGGCTCCAGGGGAGCCTCCTGGGAAGCCATGTCAACCACAGCCCCAGCTGTCTCCACTTCGTCCATCTTCTTATCATCCTTCTCCTTGATCAATGAGTTCGAAGTAGAGAATCCTTCCATATTGAAAATGTTCTGATATTCAAGCTTGACGACGTTAACGCTATGAAGCAAGGAAAATTATGCTGCCGAAACTTGGTGAAGCCTTTGACGTTAACGTTTTAAGCAGTGAAAACTTGACACTGAACTTGTCAATGAATTAAATATACACTCTGATCTACCATAACTTCATTAATATACATTTACCTTGGAAAGTAATTTTCAATATTTTCCAGAAAGTTCTTAGCAAATAAAAATTAATGTATATATTCCCAACCAATCATTCTTGTAACTACAATGCACTCAGCAATAACAAAAGATGATTCATTCTCCTCACAACAAATCACTGTGAGTTGTCACATTTTCCCTTTTTTAATCTTTTTTTTTTCCTGAAGGAAAACTCCAGAGAAAATTCCCAATATATACACACAGCAATAACTGTGTTTGACCAGCTCTTTCCAACGAATTGCGTAATGGGAACAAGGCGAAGTCGCGTCCGAAACGGGGAATCAAAATCCATATCGAGGAGGAGGAGGCGCCTCTGGACACTTGTCGCCGGAGAACATTGGCATTGGATGGATGGATGGCTTACAACACTCGGTTGTCGGTTCGCCACCTGAATTTGGCATTGATAAAGCCGCAGACGAAACGGACACACGGACGGACATCGTTGACACAGATACGCATAGTCCAGATACAGATACGAGGGAGAGACAATCGTTGGCAGTTTGTAATGAAAAATTGATTAAAGCTCGACGCTCGACCGATCAAATAATAAATTTATCACAAAATAAACGTGGAAATTAAACACACACAGCCCAGGAGAGCCGTGGGGGGGGGGGAGAGAGAATAAATGAGATTACAATTAATAAAATAATCGATAAGTGGCCTTTGCTGGGCTCTGGCTCTGGCTACAATCGCATAAACAAATAGAAATATATATATATATATATTTATACATATATTTATCGGTTTCAGATTGTAGGCCAAAGTTAATTACGCTTTCTGATTTGCCATAGCCACTCGACGACGACGACTACGACGACGACGACGGATTCCATTCGGAATGGCCCGCAGATCCTTATCTCCAGGCCCCGGCAGACCGGAAAATGTTGTTTGTTTTGGATCGAAATCTATATTTTTAATGTATTTAGAACATTATCATCTTAAGGTTGAGAGGTTTATAATAAATTTACCCTTTACATAGCTGCAAAAGGTCAACTACAGCCAAAGTTTATGCAACATTTTAAAATAATTAAGAATAATCGATATTTTTGAACACTCTCGATATTTTTACAACAACACCAAATAGGAAAAATTAACCATAAAACCTATATGTTTATGTCAGTATTATACATTTGTAATTGCTTTTAATATCTTTTATTTGCAAGCCAACAAATTCCTGAATTTTGTAAGAAAATATCTTTTGTCGATTTTTTTATTTTAAAACTATCGAAAAACATCGATATCTTTAAACAATGCAGCCTATTCTGATATATTCCGAGGTGAAAGTCACTTTAGAACCATCAAAAAATAAAGAAACCAATAAAAACCCCTAAAAGTTATTGCTTATTTCTATTAACTCCGAAAAATATAATTTATCGATAGTTTTCGATAACTGTAAAACATGTTGCAACAATTCCTATTTCAATTAATTAATTAATCGAATCGAACAAATTTTAATTCTTCAAAGAAATAGAGATAAGTTCGTTTTCAATGAAACAACTTTAGCTTTAAGAGGAGGTAACTATCCTTTTTTAATTTACTTCCCAGCTGGACTCGTGTCCACAGCCAAATGCCATTTTAATGACCCAACTCTCTCGAATCTCCTGGGTAGGAAAGCCGAGAGTGGGAAAATGGGAAAATGGAAAAGGGAAAATTGTATCCACGACTTTGTAGCGAACGCAGTTCTAATTAGCCTATGCGGTGCAATATACCAACGAAAGCAGTGGGAGGCAGGCTGCTGTGGGGATGGAAAATCAAATCAAATTAAGTCCTCGCTTGATGGGTGGTTGTGTGGGTTTGGATTTTACATTGTGCCCCCCACCCACCGACTGGCGTTTTTAATAATGTTGTTGCTCATTTCGCGACCAGCGTCATTATCTGCATGTAATTTCTCATTTTCATAGTCAATTAAGTCAATCACACGCCCTTTTAGCCACCGCAAAGCAAGGCCGCCGCCGCTGCCTCCCCCTCGCAAATGAAAAGCGAAGCGTTTGGAAGGCGTTGAAAAGCCTGCGACTGGCTGAAGGCTGCAACTACCGCGAAAGAGGAAGGGAGAAGGGGAGAAAACCGACAGACGAAAGCCACCCCCTGCAAATTAACACGTTGTTGTTTTTGCCCGTCGACGCCAGTGCACTGGCGGTGGTGTGTTTCCGTTTCCGCTTTGGCACCACCCCCTGCGACACTGAGAGGAAAAATCGAACAGAAATTGGGTATGAAATTGGGTAAATAATTACCAATATATACTTACTGATATATACGTTAATATATACTTACTAATATATACGTACCAATATATGCTTGCTAATATATGCTTGCTAATATATACTTACTTATATATACCATATACTTACTAAATACATTATTTTGCATGAAATATTATAAAGAAATGTATATATTTTATAATATTTTATATGCTATAATAAAGAAATTGATTTATTCTTAAAAGCAGCTTTAAAGAATTTCTTTAATGTATTAATAATTTTACAATTGATAAAAAATCCAATTTGCTTTTATTACAATTTAAAATTCATAATTACAAATTACTTTCCATAAGATGATGAATTTTTCTAAATAATAAATTCTGTAAGACCTTATAAAATGTGTTAATGGTTTTTATATTTTTACCATTAAAAAAATGAATTTTTCTCAATATATTTATGCGATTTAGGGAATATATTTTCACTAGTTTCTGGTCTAATTTGTTTTTATATTTTCTAAAATAAGTTAAAACTACTACAAGATAAAAATGCATTCCAAATTAATTTGTTTGATTAAATAGAAATAGCGGTATAATAATAAAAGATAATTTAATAAATTACCTTAGATTAGTTTATAATTAAGCATACAGTATTCAAATAAATAAATAAATTTAAAAGGCCTTAAATAAAGCTTATAATAAATTAGGATACAAATAAATTAACTAGGATTTAAAAATATACTACACTTTTTTAGACTTCAGCTAAAATTCCATAATTTCAGTAATAGTTTTACATAGTTAAGCCCAATAAATGAAGCTTAGATTAACTGAAGATCCATAAAATAGTTTTAAAATTTACAATTTTATTTCCTTTTGATGATCTTTAAACTATTTATTATGATTTACAAGTTAATTTTCTGTATATTTAATAATTATGACAATTTGTATACAATTTATTTTCAGTGCTTTCGCTCGTTTCCTTTGTTTATTTGTAACGCAATTTGAAAGCGGCGCGTTTATTGCTCAATTTGAGCGGGGAATGAATAGGAATTACGTATTCATACTCATCGTGGCTCATCGATGAGCGATGGACGATGACTGGATGGATTGCATCCCATCCCCGGATGAAGCCACCCTCGCCCGATGCCCAGCCAATATATATAACTGTTACAATTTCAAGCACTAAAAGGACACGTGGCAGCTGCTTTTAAAATTGAATTTCCTGCCATGTAATCTTGTCCAGAGTCAATTGTTTTTCTGTTTTCTCCCCTCATCCTTTACCACCGACGCGCGCACGTGCATCATGTTTTTTTCCTGGGAGGTGGGAGGAGAGGGTGAAAATGAGGTCCTTTTGTTCCAGCTTTCCTTTCCTTTCCTTTCCTAGCCTTGCCTTGCCTTGCCTTTTGGCTTTTATTTATTTATGAAGATGCGGCCAATATGTTGACGATTTGCTGACCCCGTGGAAAACCCACAGAGACAGCCAGAGTTTACTTTATGGGTGTGAATGAGGTTTTGTGCATTCACAGATTGACTTTTCCCAAATGGGGTGTGAACCAAACAATCGAGGTGGGTGGATGGACTTTGGAGTTGGAGGAGGTGGCAGGGATAACAGGGATCAGCAGGTCTTTGTGGGATCTGAAATGGGTAATTAATCGGGCGAGATTAGGCATCGGTTTAATAAACAAAATGGGCAATGTAGCAATGTGTATTTTCAAGGTAATTGAAAATGGCAATTACCATTGAATCTGATGGATATTTTTGGAAAAGAAGTTTTTAATTTCGAGTTAAGCTTTTAAGGATTTAAATATTAAATGTTATCAAAAAGCGTTTTATATTTAAGCCTAAATGCAGGCACATACAGCTAAAACAGGCAGTTTATACATATAAGAGGGAATAAATAGCACTAAAGTAATTAGTTTAAATAAATTTTTCAAAGCAAAAATTAAGTACAGCTTAAAACTGGCGGTTTTTGTAGGAGAAAATAAATACAACTTAAGTATTTAGTTTAAATAAAATTTTTAAAGCAAAAATAAAGTGCAATTCTATAATTTAAGTCATAAAATTATATAACAAATTTCTTAAGTAATTTTCAATAAGCAATTTTCAATTAAAAAGTCTATAAATAGTCTCAATTTATGTATATTATATTATTTTAATTAACAACCCCTAACTACTAGGTTTAAAACATTTTATTTTCAAGAAAATCAATTAAAATTATCGAATTTAAATTGCATAAACTTATAAAATCAATACTAAGCTTTAATAAAATGTAGTTTTAAGAAAATCGTAAGAAATTATATAATTTAAATTGCAATAAATGTATTAATTCAATACTAAGCCCTTATTAATGCTTATTATAAAATATATTCAAGTGATTCTATGAAATTTAATTCTTAATAAATGTATTAACTCTAAACTCCAAACACATTTTTATTTTAAAGAAAATTAATCGAAATAATTACATTTCTATCTCAATAAATTAATTAATATAATGTTAAGCCCATAAAAAATCTAGCCTTAGGTATATTAAATCCAGGCAATAATTAAATAAACAAATAAGAAACCAAGGCACCACAGAAAAATTTAATTTAAACGTATTTTTTACATATGTATTTATGCTTCTAGTATGATTTTTTAAACGAATTAATAATAAAGCAGAGTGCGTAAATATAGTTATTTTATTAAAAATAAGGAATAAATTAAACGTATTTATTTATTCTTTTTTTTTTCAGTAAAATATTTAATATATTTAAGCATTCTGCTTTATTATTAATTAATTTAATCAAAAATTATGAAAAAGGCATTTATGCCTATACGTTTAAATTAAAATGCTTTTAAAGGCCGAAATTCCATTATTTACTAACAATATAATTCTTAATGTCCAAGTCCCGATATATATTTATTATATTTACTTAAACAACACAAATTCGAAATCATTAAGAATGTAATTAAATCACTCAACGTTTAAAAATTAATTTAAAATTCAAATCTCAAACATTGCTGATCACATAAACCCTAAATTGACTTGTAAATGATTTATGAAACAAATGAATAAATAAAGCTAAAACTTGAATGGTTTCAGATGACGCCACCGCAAGTTCCCACGAGTTTTGCCAAAACGGATCGATGTTCACATGCCTCTAATTAACATGTCAATAAGTTGGGAAAAGTCTGGCCAAGAAGCCAGCGATTTCCCTCTGAAGTTACCCCTAATGGAAGCGGAAAAACATATACATATATATAGATATAGGGAGAGGGAAGAACTGATAGAGGGAGTTGCGTGCGCCATTAAAAAGCCACGAACATCAATTTAAATATTGCATTACAATGATTTGCATAAAGGACGCACGCACGCTTCCTCGCACAACAAACACACAAAACAGGCACACACACACACACTCCCCCAAAAATCACAGACAAAAAACAAAAGCCAAAAACCCATTAAACCAATAAAAATTTGCACTTTCACATGACCCCTTTGGGTTTTTCCCCCTTGTTTCGTTATCCTTTCGGTGGTGGCTGCGGTGTGGATCGACTAATTTGAATTTGAATACTCCACACACACGGCACCTTGGCAGGACCTTCCCACGACATCGATACGATGCCCTGCGATCTCCCAACCGATAAGATATCGTATGGAATATGCAATTAGCTGACAAAAGCGCAGCCCGCGAGTTACCTGTAAAAGGTGCACTGAGCAAAAGGTGCGCAAGGGGTGAGAAAAATTCAGAAAGAATGTGGAAAAATTCTAGGGAAAAATATATATAGAAAAGAAGAAGGCTTGATGTAAATAATTTAATATAAAAAAATTTATTTGAAAAATGAGAGTAACTATTTAATATTCCCTTTCTTAGCTTAAAACTTTTATAATTCCGTTGCTCATCAAGTATCATTCATACTTAGTGAAGTATACCTAGTTTTATCTAATTTTTGAAGATATATTTAATATAGATTTAAAAATTATTTAGTACATGTGTAAAAATTGACTAAAAAGTATAAAACTTGGCCAAAAATTAGGAATCGAGGTTTAAATGCAGAAAAGTTCTCCTATAAAAACCAAGAAAAAAAACTTAACCAGACTGAAATCGGTTGAGTTTAAGCCGAGTTATGATCAAAAAACCCTTGAAGAAGTTCGCGTTTTTAAGCCAAAAATGTAACCAATTTGTTTAAAAGAAAATTTCAGGATTTTTCTGCCCGTGTGGCTAAAGGTGCTCCCTCGAAATGTTAGTTCCCCTTCCTCGCTGGTCGCCCACACCTCAAGAGCCAGCGAGAGTTCAACCTTTTTGGCCTTTTATTGCATTATTATTGGTAAATAAACAAAGCAACAAAAGGAGCACACAATGCAAACACAGGACAGCAAAAGGCGAAAATCGACGGCGGACGGACAGATGTGTGGGGGAAATCAATCAATGGAAATGGAAAATGCGGCAATTAGCGATGGAAAAGCGCGTCAGCGGAAGTCATTAAAAGGGTTGCCTTGGAGTGTGTCCTCTGTGTGTGTCCCTGTATCCTGTGTGTGTGTCCCCGTGTGTCCGTCCTGTGACCTTGCCCTGTGTGTGGTGTGTCGTGTGCCGCCTAATTGCGCGGGAAATCCAAAGTGAAAGGGGTAGGCGTCGATTTGAGGACTCGCGCGCTCGCCCCTTCGTAGGTAACACGAGCTGACACGCTCCTGCGAGTCCTACCGAGTGGAGTGGAGTGGCTGCTGAGGCGGCTGTGTGTGGCCGCAGGACACCTGTCCGTGAGATGCACTTGAAGGCTGCAAAAATACACACAAAATGAATGTATTTGATTTGAAATTTTTAGTTGTACAAATACTTTCTATACTTGCTTTTCCGATGGCAGAAAACTTCGGATACATCTTCCATTCCAAGGACATCCGAGGGGGCAGTCACTCCATCCGGAAGCCCTGGCATAGAACGAGGCCATCTAACCCGTGTCTCTCCTTCACAAAGTGGTCAGTCTTGTAGTCACCATAAATCAGGGCCCACAACCGGACAATTGACGTCAACAATAAGTAACAATGATGTCAACTTGTAATTGAATTGATGGACAATATTTTATGCGCAAACAGAGGCTGAGAGAAGGAGATCCCATGGCCAGCCAAGGACCCTTAATGACCAAATTTGTTTAGATTAGCATTCGAAAAGAAGAGAGGAGAGGGAGCTCTGCTCCCCGGGGAACTTTCTGTTATTCCTCGATGGACCTTCTCTGCTGAGTGGCCATAAAAAACGATAAGAAGATTCAATAAAAATACTTTAAGCGGAAAAACAAACTTGAATGGCGATATAAAAAAGAAAAAGCCAGAGGGGGAAGGTTGCGCCCAGGCTATTGCGATTGAATATACAAAAAAGAAAAGGGGGGGAGAGGAAGGACAAGGACAATATGTGTCTTTCTCTCCACTTTCCACTGCGCTTTTTAGCTAATGAAATCGTTTGCTAAATGAAACGTGAAAAGTCAAATCAAATGAATCCCAAGCCCGACCCTGGGGGTTGTCCTGCCACCGGAAGCGGAAATGTGTCGCCGTTCAGCGGCAGACAGGACAAAACACGAAGACGGAGACGAAGGCCAAGCCAAATCAAGAAGCAACAAATAAACCCCGCAAATTGTAAACTGAAAAACTGACGAATATTTTAAAATCCCATCTCAACTGCGGTTTCGCCTCAAAAACCAATTTAAATCCACTTGAAAATGGGCTGAAAGTTTGCTCGATTTTTAGGTCTTGCGATTCGCATTTGATGTGTGGCTAACTGTGTGTGCGTTTCCGTTTCCGGGAAATAGAAAATAGAAATAAAAATGGAGAGAAGGCGACGGAGTGAGGCAGTCACTGCGGTCTGCACTTCTGAGCTGTGCGATTAATTTGCTGATTTATTTGCAACGGAAGGGTTGCTTAATTCCCGTCGACGGCTTTGCCTGGCTTTTCCCATTTTCCAACTTTTTTATTTTATTTATTTACTCGTCCAGCCGCGGCATAAAACAAAGCGTAGTTTGTCCTCGTTGTTGCTGAGGGTATTCTGGACAGAAAGTTATAATTTTTCTGGTTTTTAAATTATTTTAATTGGTTTTAAAAGTTTATTATATTTTGTGATGATTTTTAGTATAAAAATTTATATATTTTTATTTATATGTGGCCTTTGCTTCATAGATAAATTATTTTAAATAATAAAACGATATGTTTATCATTTATATATCGGATTTTTAATATCAAAAAATAGCACATTCATTAAAGTTTTGACCATATTAAAAAGTAACAGAAAATTAAAAAATAATAACTATTTTCCAATTATAATTATGCGATACATCAAAGAGAATATCGATTTATGGCACATATTTAACTAACAATGCTAAACAATCTATTTATATATCGACTTTCGCGGGAAATATTTATAAAACTTAAATATATTGATCAATTTCGATTATTTATCGATTAATTATTATCAAATTATACCGAATTGATTTTTTCATTAGTTTTATACGATATATCAAAGAAAATATTGATTCATGGCACATATTCAACACAACAATATTAAAAAAACAGTTTATATATCAAATTTCGTTTGTAAAATTTACAAAGCATCAATATATCGATATTATTTGATTATTTATCGATTAATTATGCTCAAAAACCAAACCAAAAAATAATTTAGCTTATGCTACCTATTCCAGGGTATTCCTCAAACTTATCATTGAAAAAGAATAGGAAAACATAATTTTCAACGGGCCAAGCTAAAGTTTATCCTGGATGCCTCCGCTTTGATTCATTTTCGTTTGCCTTTCTTGACTGTCTCAGAGTTCTTTTTCTATTATTATTTTTTTACCGCCGCTTTTGCATATGCAGAAAAGTTGTTTGTCGGATTCGCCAGCCAATTACTGCAATGAACAAGCACCGCCGTGGGGATAAGGAGTGGAGCGGCACACACATAAATATTCCCAGGCAGGACAGGACACAGCTCCTGCCCGACCACTGGCTAGATTTGTATACTTGTTGTCTGGTTATCAACTCGCTTCCGGAACTTAATGGCCTGAATCCTTTTGCTGCCTAGATTTGCCTCCCTGCCTCTAGACGCAGAGTGCATTGGCCTGTGCCACGATCCTGGCCGAGGCCCTAACCCTTGTTGGAAGTCAAAGACCCAAATGAAGTCATCCAAATATTAAAAGTCAAATGAATTGGTTATGTTTATAAATAAATAAGGACATTTCTGTATTATTTATGTAACTTTGTGTTAAGAAATATGTATTTTTAAAATTTTGTGTTAATTTTTAGAAGGCAACTTTAGGTAGTTTTTATTGGAAGATGAATGTGAATGGTTTTCTGTTTAGGAAATATAATAAAAGTCATAAAATGAATCCAAATTTCTAAAATAAAATCTTTGTTAATGTTATTTCTTTTATTTAATCATAAAATTATGAAATATTAAATGAATTATTATTCATTAAAGTTAAGTTAGGATTTTTATAAGGTTCCTCATCAAGTTTTTAAGTTTCTGATTTCTGTATTTCAAGTTTTAGAACCACGTAACACCTCCCAATATTTTCTATGTAATTTTGTAAACACCTTTTCGACTCCTTCTTATATATTATTAAAGGTTTTTAATGATTTAAAATAACAAATAAAATTCCAAAAGAGAAATTCACTTAAGCTCCAAATTAGTTCTAAAAAAATGAAAACCAGAAACACAAAAGAAAAAGTATAAGGAAAACTATACGGAAAACTATAACGAAAACTATATAAGCAATAACAATCCCAACTGGCTTATCTCTCTCTTGGATACAAAAGAAGACCAATTTACGATCCAGGATTCTGGATTCGGTATTCCTTTTTTTTTTGTTTATTTTCCTTCGGTTGTGCTTTGTTTTTAATGCGCTTTTGATGAAGCCATCATGTCACATTACATCAAACCAAACCAAACAGGACACAAACAAAGCCAAACAATGGGCTGAATAAAACCGAGTATATGGCATATCGGACGCACAGGCAGATCCCGGAGTCCTTTTAAGTCCTGCGAGGGGGTGTGCGAGGCAGGAACAAGGATTTCGGCCATTTAGCAACAGCAGCAGCTCGAAATCTCATAAACACTTTGCTCTGGCACAAATTGAAATCTGGTTAGCACACAGGACGAAGGACGAAGGACGACGGACAGCATAAGGACGATGAGGGGTGCTAAATAAACATTGACACGGCATTCAAGGCACAGGGGTGAGGCTAAGGCTGAGACTGAGGCAGAGGCTGAGTCTTCCAAGGAGGATTCTATAGCCACACAGGAAGAAAACAAGACGTACTTAAAATGTGAATAAAATATATATAATATTATATACAGAAATCATTAAATATTACCAACAAATACTATTTACTTCGAGGTGTTTCTTTTTAAATTAAACTAACACTTTTACTTGGTTATTTAATACAAATTAAATTTTTGGTATCAAAATATATATAGTACCTTAAATTATACATCCCTACCTTAAAGTATTTTTAAGTTTTAAAGTTCTGGGTAAATATCTATATAATATAATCTTATTTTAAATATATGTATATACTTTGGAACTACTAATTTAATATACTCTGGGAGTATATTACAATTTAAGTCAATATAAATCATATACATTCCCGCTAGAACCTCAAATGTATCCTTCATCATTTGCTTTTGCTTCCCTAGGTTAGCTAATTTTTATGTGGAGTTAGTTTTAAAGCACATAAAATAAAAATAATTTTAAAAATTCGATAAAACCTGCATCAATGAAATATAATCGATATTAATCGAAGTATCTATCAAAACTGTATTCAATAATGGTCACACCTTAGGCTAGTATCGCTCTAGAATTTCCAATTTAATTCTTGGACGTAAACTAGTGGTATTTAAATATTAAATACTAAATATTGAAGTTGATTTACCGACAATAAATATATATTTATAAAGTTTTCTCCTCGGTCCATGCAAATAAAAAAATGTACTCGATTTTAATCGAAATGTTTATTAAAACTACATATGTCCAAGCATGGTCACACTTTCGCCAGGATTCCCGTAGAATTCCCAAGCATAATTTTGGTGTAAATACTTAAATAATGATAAATATATATTTTTCTCCAAGTGCCAAAAAAAAAAATACAAGAAAACGCAGTTCACGCGTGCAAATCAAAGTGAGCAAGTGAGGCAAGTGTGGCAAAAGGACAAAGGGCAAGGATTCAGGGGGTGGCGAGCACCAGGATCAGGGGGTGTAGTGGGTTGGGTGTGGTTTCAGTGGGGCGGTTGGGTGTGGCAAACACAAACACAAACACATTTATTGGGTCGACAAACGTTTGGCCCTGATGCGTATTAGCTGACGACGTTACTCAGCTCGTGGGACAAGATTCATGAGGCTTGTTACTCCTGATTCCTTATTCCCTATACATATATATATATTCCTATTCCCAGGACCCAAGACCTGAGGGATTCTTTATTGAATTTTTATGGCATTGTCGTAATGGGGATCGTTTAGCAAGAAGGTCGTACAAGTCATTTACATGGCAAACTATGTAGAGAGATGAGATGCCAAAGGAAAGGAACTGGCGACAATTTAAGAGCTTTATAAGAACTAGTTTCAAAGGGAAAACATATATATATTAAGTATATGAAGTATATTCCTGACTAAAATCATTTAATTTTGTAACCCCGTCAAGTGCCCGTCCACTGAGGACTCAGAGGGAGACTTCCCCCAGCTCAGAGAGCATTAAAAAAGTGAATTGCATTTGTCTAATCACAATTTATTGACCCTCAGCCTCGATGACCCGACAACGACAACGCGGATGGAAGGGATCTCTAGCCGAGGGTACAAGCAAACCTGAGGGTCAGTGACGGGCACTCCATGGTTCTTTTGTGATTGTCATCCATGGACTGCGTGTGTGTGCCTTTCTCCATTCAACTTTTTAGTACTTCCTCGAGCAGAGAACCCAGCACAATGCCTCGATGGCTCGATGGCAATGTGTCATGCTTGTTGATTTGTAAGGATGTAAGGAGGATGCAGTGCTGCCGCCGCTTGAATTGTATTGACCGGAAAATCATAAAGCTCTTTGTTGTAAACCCAATAAAGGAGGAAGTCAAATCGAAGGCATGGCCAAAAGACTCGTCATGGATCTGGACATGTTTTCTGGCCTTCGAATCGAACCGGAAATGTTGCCCAGTTGCATTTAATCTCTGTCTCGCTGCTCTTCGATTTCCCATTGCCCGATTATAATCCTTCTTTTTTTTTGTATACTTTTTTTCTAGTTTTGAAAAGGCGCCGCTTCCGCCGCAAAAGTTGCTCCCATCGGCGGCATCATTATCAATGGAAAATTGTTTATAAGTTGACAGGCAGTAAACAGGATTTGACTGCGGGCATCGGAAATGGTAATGCTAAGAAGCCCCAAGTTCCGAATTTAAATCCAACTATGACAGGAAGTCAACTTCTTTTCCCCCTGGCATATACATAGCTTTATATATATTTGTGTGTGGTCTGTTTTCCTATTTTCTTGGGTTTTTTATCTTCTGCTTGGAAAATCTGGAGCAAGTGGAAAATCGAATATGGAAATCGAAGGAAGTTTAAAGTTCAGGTGGAATTTTTTATTAAATTTTGGATTTGTAAATTATTAATTGGGTTTAAATGAACTTTTAATGTAAATCGTTAATTAAATTGTATGGTAAACCAAGGGGAAGTGTCTTGTTTCTTGTTAAATTATTTATCAAAATTATTGCCTTGATTCGCATAATTAAAAAATGCTATTTATCCGTTTGTCCGTCTGTTTCTCTGTCCGTTTGTCCGTTAATAAACACATCTATAACTCAGAACACATTAAAGCTAAATTTAAATAATTTTAGGAAAACATTCTTATAAATTCAGGTAACTAATTAAGTTTAATAAATAAGTTACCCAAAATGAAAAGAAAATTAAAGCAATTTGTCCGTTTGTCCGTCTATTTCGTTTGTCCGTTAATTAAAACATATAGAACATGAAGAAAATAACAGTTAGAGATATTATATATTGGAATACCATTTTTTTTAAGTTCAGGTTACCGAATAAGTTTAGTAAATAAATTATAATAACAGAATAAATAAAAAAAGTTTTGTCTTTCCGTTTGTCTGTTTCTTCATATGTCCGTTAACCCATCTAGCTTTTAGTTAAAACATATTGAAATCAGAGAGTATATAAGCTATAGTTCACAAATTTGGGGATAACATTCTTAGAAGTTCAGGATACTAATTAAGTTTCATAAATAATCCCAAATTGTTAATTAATTGTACCTGTAATTGTAAAAAAGTAACCTTCTCAACATGAACTTCCACACTCCCAGGTTAAGTAACGACTTATCATTCTTTTTTCTTATCCAATATATTATACATTTCTATATATTAATACATCTCTGATATGCATATATCCCCCAATAATTTCCAGCTGGCTTGCCTCACTTGTTGGTCTCCAGGTTTCTGCGTGCAACCATGGCAAATGACCCATAAATGACACGCACACAAAACGATTTCCCGCCGCCTGAGTTGACATGACCTGACCTGAATGAGCAATGTCCGACCCGGGCACTATCTGTCCATATATATCTCTGGGTATCGGGGGATACCCATCCGAGGCCACCCATCCCCCCATGCCACCACGCACTCGCCACTCAGATGCACATCCACATTGGCCATCACGTGCTGGTGGTCGGTCTCCCCTTAAGCTTGGAGCATATGTACGTGCACGGGGAGAAAATATGTGGAAGTTATCATTCGAAGAAGAAATGTTATCATGCATAACATGGGATTTAAAAGGGAATATACAGAAGACCTTTTTACTCTGAGTAATTTAAGTTTACGGTGAACGTTGATTCGAGTAAATACTTGAATAATCTTTTGCTTGAATTATACCTAATATTATAAATTAAATTTAATATTAATTTAAATAAACAAGAGCATTAAGCTTGAATAAATATTGTAAAAACAGATAAGGAATTACAGAAAATATATATATCAATATCAATACTAAAACTATACAATACAATAACTAAATTTCTACAAGTTTCGATATACAAACGTGCGATAAATCGATATTCTTTTTCATATATCGGACAAATCAAGTCGGAAAAAGGGAAAAGTATGATTAATATTACTTTATTTAATATTTATATCATAATATCGATAGTTCAAGGTTAAATGTGATATTTTTTGATATTCTAAAATTTGATATAATATGATATTTATGATATTTTCGATATTTTTACACTTTTTTGATATTTTAGAATGTGATACATCCAAGTTTTGTATATTTTAAATAGAAATATAATATTTTTCTCAATAAATATAGGATACATCATTGATAAAAATACATGAAATATAACAACTCCGCTTATAATTTTTACAAAGGTTATTGTAAAGTGCAACCCTGTTTTTTCCCAGTGTCACACACCAAGCTCAGCTTATCCATTTATGAGTGCACATTAACCATTATGATTTATCCACATATGTGTGTAAGTCTGTGGTGGGGGATATTGGGTGGTGGACAAGGACACGGACAGGGACACGGACACGGACGAGAACGAGCGTCGTCCGGTAAGTGCCGCTGTGCATTTAAGTGGAAACTATAGATAATATTTTTATAGTTTCGCTGCCACCGATTGAGTGAGTGTATAAAGGATATATATATACATATATATAAAGCTATAGCCCTGCGCCCTTTGTCTTGGTCAGTGTCTGCTTTGTATATTAAAATGTTGCCCGCATTGAAATTTATTTTCGCCGATTCCCTGATTTATGACTAAGCGTCCCCACGTATCTTCGGTCTTCTTCTTTTTTTTTTGACTTTTCTGTTAGTGGCTGGTCAGCAAATGATGCGTCAGCGTTTAATTTCATTTTCGACATGTGCAGGACATTAAGGAGAGCTGCTGACCAGCGGGGCGAAGTAGCAAAAGAGCCGCCTAATTGACAGATACAATTTGCTTTTATCCAGAAAATGTGTGGCCTTTGTATTGGTGCTTAAAGGTTTCTAGTTTTTTTTGGATCTAGCAAGTACGTGACTTTGGTTTGAAGCCAAGGATAATACAGAGAAGGAGTTAAGCGGGGGCTGTGTGCTATTTCAATTAAGTAAGGAGTATATAATTCAGTGGTGATTTTGCAGATGTCAAAATTAATGAAGAGAGCTGTTTCGGGTAGCCTAAAAGTCTGCTAGAAATAAATATCTAGTTGCCAGGGCTGCCCAGGTTTACGGTTTGTTGAGATTTCTATAAAAATTCCACAAAATAATCTGTGTGGTATAGTTAGCTTCATAAATTTCCTTATAAACCCAAGCCTAAAGGCAGCCCAAGCCCCCGCGCTCTGGCTGCCTCTCCTCATTAGCCTCGAGTACATCAATCATCGGCTTGTTTTAAATTAAAACGATGAAAAAATCACGCTGTTCACGCTGTTCGCATCCCTGTGGCGTAGGCATGGACACTTAATTAAATCCTTGGCCACATGCCACACCCAGTTCGCCCACTTCATCCCCCTTCTTTTGTGTGGAATCTCGCTCGTCGAGCAACCAACCAACGTCCGGAATCCCGCCCACGGAAAATGGGTAGAGCAGCCGCCATCATCATCATCAGTGGCGCTGTCTCTTTCCTGCTCCTTTGCGGGAAATTTTTCCCACTCAAGGGAAATTTTCAGCTGCTCAAGGAGCCCGCCATTTTGAGAGTTTTCCCCCTGCTCTCTCACTCACTCACTCCCACTCCCCACACACCCAGAGCTTTCCAAGGGCTTAGGAAAAGAGAGTTCCCTCCCACAGCAAAAAAGATTGATCTATTTTAATAAAGCAAAACGGGCTCAGAAAATGTTGATTACAAAAAATGCAAATTGCTAAAGCTGTAAAATTTCAAAAGAATTTTTAATTTATAGCCACTAAATCCGTGGGCTTAAGGCGGCGCCGGCCTTAATTAAGGTTATAAAATGGCAGGCTAGGGAGCCGCCCTCGAAGGCAGAAGACGGAAGACAGACAGAATAGGCGAAGGGGGGGGAAACGTAATCCTTGGCCAGGTGTAGATTTGGTTTTCTGAAAAAATAATTTACAAAAAAAAACCAACACGCTTCAATGAAGCTCTTTTTTTGGCTTTCAAAAATTACAAAAGAAAACAAGCATTATTTTAATTGTTTCATTTTTGCCTTTTTGTTTTGTTGTAAGCAAATTTTTTGTTCTTTATGGTTAGATCGTAGAATAAATGGTTGACAGAAAAAAATTACAGTTTTTTTGCTCTTTAAATTAATTATCTGATAGAGTTGGAATAAATAATTATATATACTAAAGCTAAAGCTAGGCCGGAGACACCCGCTCTCCGACTCCGTCTCCTTTATATTAATCGTTATCTCTATAGTGTATGCTTCATCGTCGCTAATAAACGTTTCTCTGCGTGTAAAAATAAACTCTGTAGCTCCACAAGCAATAAACAAAACCCTATTCTACCGACATACAGTGGACGCGAAGGTTTTTGAGAAAGCCTAGAGTTAACAACCTTCAAAGCTTCTTTTAAAACAGTTTAAACAATAGATATTTAAGGGCTAAACCTAAGCTAAGAGCGGAATTAAAAAAAATAAAAAAACACACACATAAGAAATGATAAAGGTGACCACTGCACATCGGCAAAAATATAAAAAGTAAGCAGGCAGGTTTAGAAGAACAAAAAAAAATGTAAAGAATATACAAAAATAATAATAATAATAATAATAAGAATAATAAAATATGTAGGTTTAGGAGAAGGGAAATATTCATCAAAAATAAAGAATTTGTTTAAGAAGAAAGAAATAAAAAGGAAAAACAGGACTTACAACTACTACAACTTCTCCTTCTCCTTCTTCTTTTCCTTCTTCTTCTCTTTCTTCTTCTCTTTCTTTTTCTCTTTCTTCTTCTCCTTCTTCTTCTTTTACTTCTCCCACACTTCATTCTCCCATTCGCTAGGTCTCAAAGTACTTGTAGATCGCCGTCACATAGGACATGACCTGCATCCAGTCGGGACGTTCGATCTGGCACATGTCGTTGATGTTCTGCAGAGTAAATAACAAATAAATCAAGAATAAATTGAATAAATCAAAAAATAAATCAAGTATAAATCAAAACCAAACCAAAATAAAAAAATAATAAAAAATTAAACAAAAAACTCCAATTAATACAAGAGATCAGCGAGAAAGAGTAATCGTTTAACCCACCAGAGTGGTGCCTATTCCCACAGACTCGGCGGCTGCAAAGGCCAGCGAAAAGTTGCGACGCTTGTTGGCCGGACTGAGTTGATCGTAGGGAATGCGATCGGGGAGATATGAGTGCAGGATTGCGCAAAAGGCCAGCCCATCGTTCCACGAGGAGCTAAAGTTCGTGATGTCTATGTTGCGATAGCCAACTGTCTTGTTCTGGCACCATTTCAGCAGGGCATTACGCTTAGAGCCGCCGTTCGTTATGAGCATATTAAGCGGGTCCTTGCGTTCACCTTAAAAATAAACAAGGATTAATTAAGAAACAATGTAAATAATTAAGTAGCTAATCTATTTACCACTTATAAAAGACTTTGAGACATTGCCAAAGGGCATTAGGCCACTGCTGCTATTGCTGCCTGCACTGCTGGGCGTGGCCGGCGTTGAGGGCTGGGATACATTTGGGATTTGGATCTGCATAGGGTTCTGATTTTGACTCTGGCTCTGTGGCGTTGTTATCGCCGTCGTCGCTTGCTGCTGCTGCGGCGGCGTCTGTTGTTGCTGCTGCTGCTGCTGATCGCGCAGCGCCAATGTGGCTTTGGTAGTGCTAGCTGATCCTCCTCCTACTCCACTTCCAGCTGAAATATTTCCACCTGTTCCTCCGCCGCTGCCCACATTCACGTGCAGGTTACTGCTCTGCAGCACAGGCAGGCGAAGCTGTGGGAGATTTACAGTGGATATGAATTTAGGGATTTCTTTCTTTTGATTCAACTAAACTCACGCTTTCATGCCAATCACTGGATGGCGGCAGGATAATGGGCGTGTTTCCCAGCTCGGGAGTGCCGCTATTTAGGCTGGACGTGGAGCTGTAGTGGGACTCTGCCTCGTCGGCCTTTCCCTGCAAATAAATACAAAGATATAGGTCAGCGAAAACTGATTTATTCGGTTACTGATTGCCACCTACCGGCTTGTTGTTCTCGATGCTCTCGATCAGCGTCTTCACGGAGAGGCGCGAGTCCTGACGGCTGAAGCTTAGCTTGCTGCGCCGCGTGGCCAACTCCATCTCACGCTGCACCGTGGACAGCACCGATTGCGGCGTCTCCGACTGCTGCAGTTCTGCTGAAAAGTTAAAGAGGTACCAGAAGAAAGTTCACTGTATGTCTGGAGAATATTAAACCAGAAACTCACGCTGCTTGGTGAGCTTGTCGAGCTGCTGCTCGAGCAGTCGGATCTTCTCCTTCTGCGTCTTGTTGTCGAGCACAAGCTGCTCCCGGGCGCTGAGCGCCTCAGTCTTGAAGTCATTGGCCACGCGCACCGTCATCAGGAGATCGGCCTGGAACTGCTGCCACTCCTCGCCCTCCTTGCGCCGCAGCTGTGTCTCCTGCTCGAGCCGTCGCTCCGACTCGCTCAGCTGCACCTGGACATCGCCCAGATGGCGCTGGGTCTCGCTGAGCAACGACTGCAGCTGGGTCTTGTCCTCCTGGTGGCACTTGCACTGCACTTGCAGTTCGGCCACCCGCTCCTCTAGGGCCTGCCACTCGCCGGACAGCTTGTCTTTGTCACGTTGCAGCTGCTCCAGGCGATACTCGAGATTGGAGACAGCGCACTTGGCATTGTTCTTGGCCACCTTGCACTCCTCGGTCAAACCGGAGAGCTGTTCGCGCAACCGTCTCAGCTCAGCTTGGCTGCGCGAGCACTGATCCTGCAGCTCGGCAACGCGCTCCTCCAGGGCGTCCTTCTCCTTCCTGGCCGCATCGAGCACATCGCTGAGGTCCGTCTTGTCACCTCTGGCCAAATCGGCGTCCAGCTCCTCGATCTTGGACCTCGCATTCTCCAGCAGTGTGCTCAGTCGACTAATCTCGATGGCCCGCTGTGAGATCTCCTCCTTGGCCTGCGAGAACTGAGCCTCGCCCTGGCGGCGCTCGGCATTCGCCGCGTCCAACTGAGAGTCGAGCAGGGCTATTCGATCCCGCTGACGCTGCTGCTCCTGCTGGGCGGCCTCTCGCGCTTGCCGTAGCTCCGCCAGCTCAGCGCTTAATTCCTCCTGCTTAAGCAACACCGCTTCCCGTTCCTCCTGCGACGTCTTGATCAGATCCAACAGCTTCTGTTCGCGCTCCGTGGCGCTCACTTCCGAGGCAGCCTGCTTGGTGTCGCGCAGCAGGAGCTCCTGCAGTGTGCTGATCTGCGTGCGTGATTCGTTTAGCTTCTCGGTTTGCCGGCAAAGCGACTGGAAGAGCACATCCTTTTCCTCGGCCAGACGTTCGTTCTCCGTCTGTGTGTCTGTGAGCTGAGTTTGCAGATCGGCCAACTCCTGCAGGGTGGCCTGTAGCTCCTCATTGGTGGAGTAGTGTGTCTCCTCCATTTGTATAATCTTGTCCTGCAGGCAGGCTACAGAGATCTCACTGGACGACGACTGTTTATCCCAGTCGGGCGTAAGGCAGGGTGTGCCATCCTGTGCATCGTTTGTCTAAAGGAGAGGAAGGTAAAAGATAAATTATCTTGAACAATAGCTAAGCTGGAAAAGGGAACACTCACACTGGGCAGGGCTATGGAGGCGGGCGCCGAACTGTGCAAACGCTGCGAGTCTTGAATAATCTGGTGCTTCTCCGCATCCGACAGCGGCGAGTTCACAACGTCCCGCAGCCGATTGCGCAGAGATTCGTTCTCGTATCTCAGGTTGCCGATCTCCATCTGGGTCTTCTCCTGTTGACTCTGAAAGCACACACACAAGAGACATTGAGACATCAGACATCAGAACAGCGTTTGGATTTCCCTTTAAGCTGCCGTTGCTGCCGCTGTAGCTGTTGCTGCTGCTGCTGCCGCTACTCATCTAAGACGCAAATCTATCTCAATGCTGTCTTTGTACACTTTAATTAAAGGACCGAGAGTGCATCGCCTATACAACATATTGAATGTCAATGGATGGGTTTTAGGCGGTAGCCAAGCGCAACGCCCCCGTACACATGGATTGAGGTATTTTGTCAACGGGAATACACTTCACTTAGCTATGCCACTTTTTGTGGTGGTTTAAAAACACCAAAAAAAATTAGGGATATAAAGGATTCTATCTCTTGGGTAAAATATCTCCTTTAAAAGCTTATTCCTTCTCTCTAACTACTAATGGAATTCAGCCTCAACCTTGATCAAAAGTGTATATCAATAATAATAACATAATCAGACTTATAGCAACAGCAACAACAGCAACAACAATAATATCAATCAGCCGTGACAACACATCAAGCTATTTGCGGTTTGCCAAGCAGCAGCTCAACCCCCTTGATGTTGTTTCCTTCTCCTCGTTAGCACACCTGCATCTTAACTAGATCGCCCTTTAGCTTGGCCACCTCGCTTTGATATGGCAGCAGCTCCGTGATGCGTGTCTCCAGCTGCATTTGCTCGCTTCCCAATCGCTCCAGCTGCTTGTGCAGCTCCTGCATTTTATTGTTAGCCTGTAAAAACATTATTTCATGTTATTTCTATTTAATGGGTAATTCGACAGATAACGATTCTTACCTCTAAGAGTTGCTGTTGTTGCTGTTCGTTGTTGATGAGTTGCTGTTGGTGCTGCTGCTGCTGTTGTTGTTGTTGTTGGTAACTACTGGCTGCCACAGCGGCTACAGCCACGGCGGCTGCTGCTGCCGGAAAGGCTTTCGCCGGACTATCCGCACTGGAATTGCTGTTTCCGGTTGCAGATGCTGAGGCGGCTGCTGCTAGTTGCTGATAGAAATCTGCTGCAGCGGCGGCAGCGGCGCCACCATCTTGCAAAGCGGCCAATGCGTTATTGTTGTTGATATTGCTGCTGGTGCTGCTGCTGGTTGTGGCGTTGCTGGCTGCCAGGGAAGTCATCAGAGGGGGTTGTTGGTGCTGGTGTGACTGCTGCTGCTGCTGCAGGTGCTCCTGGGCATTGCAGTGCTGCTGCTGCACTGGCAACTGCTTTGGCTGCTTTTGTCCCTTAAGCTTGGACTTCTTTTGGGGCAAGGTGTTGCTCTGCTGCTGCTGCTGTTGAAGCTGCAACTGCTGCTGCTGCTGCTGGCGTCGTTGTTGCTGCTGTTGATTACTCAGCAGCAGCGCCTCCTCATCGCCCACATCCACGCCCCGTTCGTAGCTGGCCGCCTCCTGGTGTGCGTAGAATTTGGTGGAGCTTGCGGCGGAATGTGGCTGCTGCTGTTGTTGCTCGTGGGCGGTGTTCAGGGAAGTGCTTGATTGCGACTTCTGGCGGTTGTTATTGGAGGAGTGCTGCTGTTGCTGCTGCTGCTGTTGTTGTTGTTGCTGCTGCAGCTGCTGTTGTTGTTGTTGTTGCTGCTGCTGTTGCTGCTGTTGCTTGTGCGACGAATTGGAGGAGTTCGAGCTGGAGTTGCCCTGTCCTCTGCGGAACAAGGATTTCAGTTTGATCATGTTGTCGGATACTTGGTTATCCTTGTTATCCTTGCAAAACGTGAACCATCAAAGAAACTGCTTCAACTTTAAATTTCGGCGCCTCGGTCGATTTATCGTTTTATCGGTCTGCTTATTCTCGATTATCGCGCGTTATCACTTGTTCGGTTTATTAACAGTTATTCGTACATTTTTGTTATCACAATTCGCTCTGCTTTCTTTTAGGTGGAAATACAAAAAGAAAAAAAGTGAAATTGTTGTGCGAAACGGAATGTTCGACGATTGAGTGAGCGAAGGAGAGTGGCAAACGAAGATGATAAAGTGACATGCAACAAGAAACCAACTTTAAACAATCACAATGCATTGTTGTCGCCACAAGAGAGAGAGAGAGAGAGAAACGAGAGAGGGCCAAATCAAAACAAACACATACAGTCGCAGGAAACAATCACAGCCACGCACCACACACCACAGTCAGTGCCACTCAATTAATATGCACTCGGCAGGCCGACGATCATGAAATCGAAATTGAAATTCTGAACAGTTATCTGCAGCGCAGACGGAATGCCGGATTGAGAGAATGCCGGATCAGCGATCATATCTAGATTTGTATATTTGCTTAACAGTTCCGTTGCAACGTCAACGAATCCACAGCTCACACTTCTCTATAAACGCGCATTCACACATGCATACATACACAGCAGAGGTCAACCCATTAGGCCCTCAGCAGCTTTAAAAATCAATTGTGTTTCCAAAAATTATTTTTTATCATTTAAAAAAAATATGTACATTAATTTATATTTTATATTTTTAGACCCAATTTACTCCTTTTAATTACATCAGTTATGAAACCTATTTGCCTGGCAGCAAGAGTATCAGGTGCATTTCATCATTGACCTCTGGTGTTAACGAATGTGCGTGTGCAAACAGGCGCCGATGAGGCGTTAATAGTGTGTGCATGTGTGTGAAATGAGCAGAAGTAAGGCAGAAGGAATAAAAGAGAAAGAGAGAGAGAGAGGATCGATTGGTGACAGCGAGGACCGCCACCCCCCGACCTCAACCCATCCACAAACCCCCAGCAACAAGGGCTAATGTATGTTCATGTGTTCTTTCCCCATTGTCATATGCCGGATTAGTCATGTCACGACGCGTCACATCGGGAGCAGAGTAAGGCAAAACAAAAGTAATATTAACTGCACCAACAAATGACATTGACAGCTGACCGCAGCAGCGACGCCGGCAGAGCGCTGCACTTGCAACCTGAATAGTGTTGGCAAACCTTTCGATTTTCAGCGGGCGGCTTTCGGTTTTCGCTTGTTTGCCATTTATGGCCGTGACTGAATTTGGTTTTGATTTCGTCTCCGCGACTCTTTCTTCTTCTGTTTTTTTTTTTTTTTTTTTGACAGCGACCCACGCGAAACACGCAAATTTGTTTGTTTTACTCTGGGCCTTAAATTGAAACGCAAACAGCGAAATGACATCATGGCAACGGCCGAAACACAAATTAAATTCATATTCCTAGGGACACTTTTTGCCTAATTACTGTTGACTGATGTACCCCCACGTTCTGCCTTTTTGGGGGTTTCTTTTTTTGTTTGTTATCAGTTTGCAGCAGGGCTTATCTTTATCTCGTCGGACAATTTGTTTGCACAGCGATAACTTGGATAATTGGTCAAAAAGAAAAGAAGCCAATTTCACGGGCGGGTGCTAATTTCCAGTTGAGATTTGAGAGCGCGCCCTAAATTCGGTGTTGTGCAGCACTGATTCAGCCGTTGCAACTGCAACGGATAGAGCGAGCGAGAGAGGAGGTAACACAGGATGTGTGGGAGAGAGACGAGATCGGTTGCTGTGTGTGCCCTTCAACGAGAAAAAACAGCAATAACAATGAAGTTGCCAGAGAGAGCACGATAATTGAATGAGAATTAATCGGGGGCAACGGGGAGGGGCAGCAGAATGAATCAAACACGCACACGACACGACGAAATCAAAGATAGCAACAACACCATTTAATTGTTTGCACCAGATAACTGTAAAAGGGATTTCTTTCAGTTTTCGCACTCTCTTTCGTAAAAAAACCGGAATGCGCCAACAAAACAAATAGCCAACTCCACACGAATACTAACGCAAGCAACTTACACGCACGTACCGAGCCGAGGTTTTACTTTTTTTTTTGTCAAGTAGTTTAATAAACATTTAATGTTGCACAGTTCGGGGGAAAAACAATGATAAAAACTTAGGCGTAAAGAAGGCGGAACTCGAAGGAAACAACGCATGCGCGACACAAAATAAACGAAAGAACAAAAAAAAAAAAAGCGACGCGCGTTTTCGTTTCTGCAAACAACAACAACAAGTGCAGTGTGACCGTGGCTGGGCCCGTTACTTAATACTCATTTGTCACTTTAATCGATTTGAGAAAAATACCATAAGCTAGATATTTAAATTACGATTATAAATTATAATTCGTAAATAAGGCTGCTTATGGGATTCCATAATTACAAAAAATTAATGTTTAATTTTTATTTCAAATATATTTATATTCCGTAAAAAAAAAAAAAAAAATTGCGCCATCGCTGTTATCGTTGATCGTTGAGAAAAAATACCAAACTCTACCCATAACTCCGCCGCCAGAGGGCGCTCTAGCAAAACGTATGCTGACGGCCTTATCCAACACTGTGCGCGCCCAATATTTTTAAATTCAAATCAAAAGCTTTTTAACGAATGCCAATTTGCTTGAAATGATAATATAAATCTAAGTATATTTATAGTTTTTAAAGTATTTCTTTGATTAAATAAAAATAAATTTAATTTTAAATCATTATATGAAACAAAACCCTTTTGGGGTTTTAAAAATCAGTCAGAAGCACAAAACTCAGTGAAGGAGTCATTTCCGACCCTATAAATCATATATATTCTTGATCAGCATCGACAGCAGAGTCGATCTAGACGTGTCTGGTAGAATAAAAAATTTTAAAATAATTTTCTAAATTTTTAAGGGTTAATTGTTAAAATATAAAAAAAAAATGTCAAAAAACTTAATTTTAAAATAAAATGAAATTCATGCAGTTTTGTTAACCTAATAAAAACTAACTTAGAACAGTTTGCCGATTGTAAATTAATATATTTTTAGCCGAGTTATTATAATCTTAAGCTTTAATTTTCCTAACAATTAAAAAAAAAAGTCATATTTAATAATATTTAATGTTTAAATTCCTTTCGCGTTATATATTATTTATAAATCTTTCTCTTGCAAGGTGCGTGGCACTGAGCGAAATCTTAGTTTTTTCCGTGATTAAGTTTGGGTTTAACTTAATAATTTTGCTAATAAAATATCTACTCAAGTGGCCAAATTCCCTGTCTTTTTATATATTTATGTTATTAGAGAGTTTGAGTTTGTTAGTTTGTTTACCCAAAAATGTGACCTAAACCTACACCTTTAAGCTTATAAATGTCTTCATTTTAAAGCATATTTCAAAGTGTCGTAGCTTTAAGGGTTTTTTTTTTTTTTTAAATTCTTTGTAATGCAAATTTTGAGTGCCTCGAGGAAATTCTTAGGCTTACATAAGATATTTTAACAAATTTAATGATTTTTGTGCTATATCTTATAGGTAAAAACCAAAATAAACTACTATAAGCGAATATAAGAGAGATTCTCTGATTTTATTTATATATTTAAAATACAATATAACCCCTGCTTAAATTTTTCCAGCTTGATTCTAGCTTTGATTCTTCATTCCTTCGGTTTATTTCCCGAAGGTGTGTGGCTTTTCTGCTGCCGCTTTTCTCCGTTTTCCCTCGGTTTCTTCTTCGGCTGTTCTTCTGCCGCTTCTTAAGCGCAAGCGTAAGCGTGGGGCTTATCAAGAAGCAACAACAAACAGCTAAAGAAACCGCAAGAGGCAGCAAAGCGAGTCGCTCGTTTGCGGTTTTCTGCATTTCTGCCTCTTCCACGTTTCTCCCGGCCTATTGCCCATCTCACCCTCCCCGCCCCCATTTTATAAATTTTTTATTTTTCCTCTTTTTTTCCACGTTTCTCTTTTATGATTTGTATTGTTTGTGGGCTGTGTGTGTACGTACATTTGAGGTCTATGACCAAAAAGCCAGGCCAAAACAGCGCTTATCGTTACCACTCTTCCCCCCATTTTTCTTTTTCTTTTTAAGCTTTTCCCCATTTAAGCCATTTTCCCTCCATTAACCGTGGCGCCCCTGAAATTTTAAGTCAAACTAAGCGCTTTTCTGATGGGAAACAGAAGTATGATGGCAGAAAAAAAGCTAAAAATAAGGAATACAAACTTAAATATTAAACAAATAAATGAATGAAAAATAAAGAGCAAATAAAGATTGATATATTATTTAAAAAACAACTATCATAGAAATGTTTAAATGTATATCTTTCAAAAGTTGCTAAATAATCTTAAAAACAAGTTTAAATATCAGATTGTTGAAAATTTCTTTAAAATAAAAACCACTATCCTAAACTCTGTATAAAAAATCTCTCTATTATAAAATTTTAAGAAAAATTCATGTTTTAAATGTTAATTTAATGGCTAAAATGCCAACACTGCTAGCCACCTGAAAAAAAACTTTAAAAACTTGACCATTCCATTCGCTTCTGACATATTCAAACAAAAAACAAATAAAAAAAACCAACAACAAAAAATAATAATTGTACAAAATAAAATAACACTCAAAGCTAACCAGAAGTTTGCAGGGGAAGGTGGCCAAGGGGGCGGCGTTTTCCCTACGGGCATTCACTTGTGAAAAAAAATAAAAGGGGAGAGGAAATGAGGGGCAACGGTTGCCTTCCAGTGGCTCTGTGAATTTTGCGTTTCTTTATGAATATGTTACGCTTTGGCGCGTCAAGGAATTGTACGCTATAGTCGAATGGTTCGGCCATATGGGCGGCTGTGGGAAAAAATCAGGAACGGTATCGGGTTGCGCAAAGAAAATGATCATCCCCTCGATAATTACCGACCACAGATCGGTGAGAATCGGTTTACAAATAACAACTAAATGGAAGTGTGAGTCATTAAAGACATAAGACTGAAATATATAGATCAATTTATAAGACTAGATACATTTAAGCGGAAGAATATGACAAAAAAAATATATAATCGATAAATCAACCCAAAAGTTAACCTAAAGCTCTAATTACTCATTCATTCAGTAGATTACGGTGATATATAGATAAACATATCAATTAATTAAGCCTGAGAAATATAATGATAACCTTTCGCAATTAATACTCATAAACGGAAGCAGATAATACGATATCGGAGTAAAACCAGCTGATGGTCCATTTGATTATTTTCTCGTTTATAAAAAAGAACGGAGATTGTAGCAGGTATAATATAAGAAATCGGAGAAATGCTGATTACTACATATTTTTCCTTATAAATTTATGAACTTCCAATTGCTTATAAACGATAAAAACAAATAATCAACTTTTGATTGATATGGCTTTCCAAGAACAAGTTTCCAAAATTCCGATGGAATATATTTATCTAAAACTTAACCGTTATCTTTGCATCATCGAGAATTTTTCACATTTCTTTTGCTCAGCAGCAGTGCACTGCGCAGTCGCTGCTGGCAGTGCAGCAGCTAGCCTAAGTCAACGCCGGCGGCGACGTTGCCGCTTACCGTTTTACCGCTCGAATTATGCGTTGCTCTCTTTTGATATGTTTATGTTTGTGTTTATCGGCCTTTGTTCACTATCCGCCGCCGTTCGCTGCCTGCCATATGTTATATTGTTAAATTGTTATTGTTGCATTGTATAATTTGTTGGTTTCTTAAGCTTTGGTTTTATGGCTCGCTCTCTTCTGCAGCTTCGTAGTTTTTTTTTCTTTTTACATTAATAGAAACGCGCCGGCGACAAATAAATTATTTTTAGAAAACGGTTTCATTTTCGCTCGAAATGTGAACTTTTTCCCGCTCGCGTTTCTAAAAAAAAAGTAGCTCGTCTTTAATGCATAAATATTTATGCGTAGCTTTAGTTTTCAGTTTCAGTTTCGGCTTCTTTTCTTTCGTTATATATTTTTTTTGTAACTCGAAGTTTTGTTTTCTTTGTTGATGGTTCACGTTTTGCTTTTGGCTTTTTGCTGTTGTTGTTGTTGCTGGCTTAGAAGCAGAAAGTGGAAGTTTCACTTTGCCGGAATTATATAATTAATGCGCTTTTAATAGTTTTCGAAAACCAGCAACAACAATCTAGCAATCTGGTTCAAAAGATTAATATTTCTTATTTCTTTCTTTTCTACTCACCCTTTGTCCCGCTGGGAATGTAAAGAATAAAATCAAGAAGAGGACTAGGAGAAGAAGGAGCAGGAAGCACGGCGCTAATCAATCAAACGGTTGTTTCTCTTCCCCTGGCGTGCTCTCCTTCTTCCTTACGCTGTTGTTATTGTTGTTCTTTGCTTCCAGTCTCCACTTTTTTGGTATGCGTATGTGTGTATTTGTGTGTGGCACTTGCACATTTGATTTCTGTTGTTGTTGTTGTTTTGTAGTAGACAAAAACGAAACGAGAACAAGAAAAAAAGAAATAAATACAAGAGCACTAAAAAAAATAACAGATCATAAACTAATGCCACCGAGAATGCAGCGGAATGGGGCACGAAAAAAAACAACAACACAACGAACAGCAGCAGCTGCATTTGCAGCAGACAGCAGCGCGGCCGTTAATTACATTAGAAATTCGTAAGCGGCAACAATGGAAAAATGCAACTAATTAGCAATTATGCGCGGCACTTTGAACATTTCTTTCTGTTTCGGTTTCTGCTTCTTGTTTTTGTTTTGCACAAATTCCAATTAGACGAGCGGCCGCCGCCATCTGCAAATGCCATTTGTTGTTGTCGGTCGGTAGGTCCCGTTATTTCGCAGCACACACACAGCGCGCGCGAGAGAGAGAGACAGAGGTCGGTGCAGCTAGGCAAGAACGGGCCGAATGGAGGGGGCAGTGCAATTCGGCGAGAGCGCGCGACTGAGACAAGAGAGATGACCTCGCCTGATAGGCAATTAATATTCATTTAGTTTTTTGTCACAATTAAAAAATGTGCCTCTTGCAATTGGATGCTACTGCTGCTGCCTTTTGCCGATGCCCCTGTCGCTGCAACTGCAGCGTTTCCCTGTCGTTGTTGTAGCCTTTCGGCTTGTTGTTTTATTTTTAGACGCAAGAAAGTTTTCACCGGAGAAGAAAAGATCTCCGCTGCATTGGCGGCTGCTAGGAGAGTTCGCAAGGGGACGCGCAGTTATCTGTCAATATTATTACGCTTGTTATTGTTGTTATCGTCCGATCCGCGGTTATCGTCGCGTCGCGCTTTTTTGTTTGTGTTTGGTTTTTGTGTTTGCTTCAGGGTTGTTGATAATTTATCAAAATATCAATGTATCGATATTTTTCTGCGATATATCGTTGTATATACCTCGTTTTCCCATGTATCGATTTTTTCTAAAGATGGTATATTTATAAAACGATTTTTTCTTGCGGTCATACTTTGTTGACAACCCGAAAAATTTGAAACAGAAGACACGATCATCATCATGCAGCCGATTGGGGTAGGCCATATTATATTAATAATATATTAATAACGAATCTTTTAGTTTATAACCAATTGATAGCCTTATACAAATAAATATAATTTTTGCGCATAATTGGCTTTAAAAAAAATGCCGAGCAACGAGTTGAATAAATTTAAGAGCTTTAAAAAACCCAAAAGTATCGATAAGACGACTAAAAATGCTATAGGGCTTAACATACACCTTTAGTTTTATGTGAATGTGTTTAAATTAGAATGTTCTTATTGACGTTCCTTCACCTCCTGAAAGCTTTGTCCAAAACATCGAAAAGAAATCGATGTATCGATCGCACACCGAACTACTGCGCGGCCATTGTTTAAATAAAGTTTCACGTTACTTAAATTTTGTCAATATTTGTTACCCCACCGCAGGCTGGGCTTCACGACTCCAGCGGAGTTCCTCCGGGAATCGGACGAGTTTACCATATTTAAGCGTGGCGGGAAGGATTTCATTTGCACAAGACGCGTCCCTTCTAAGAGAACCAGAGATGAACGGATCCGGGAGCTCATGCGCCGACAGATGGAGGTAAGTATTATCTACGCCCAGTGACATAAAGGTGCTTTATAATTTCCTATACTTCAGATCAAGATTGTGGCCAAGCGTGGACCCGGCCGCAGTCGTGGATGAACTTTCACCTATGTGTACACCACCCAAAGTTCCACATGCATGATGTTCCTTGAGCCATCTCAGGTTTGATTTTTGCCATGAACAACATTTATCCAGTGATAAATCTGAGGCCTTTATACAAATTACTGTGAATACACCTATTATAAATAAACATACATCTCCACGGTGCCATATACAATATGGATGTATAATATATACAATACAATCCCCTGACTTCTTATGCACAAGCTTCAATGGCAACGAACAAATGGTTTTTGGCGAAAAAAAATAACAGGTTTATAAACTAAGATGGTCATCAAAAGGGCCAAGTCCGGAGTTACTCCTTGACGCGCTTCACCTCGCTGGAATCGAACGGGATCTCCTCTACCTTGGTAAAGCCCTGGAAGCGAATGATCTTGCCGCTGCCCTCCACCTTGAGATGCTTGGCGAACTGCTGTGCCGGCGAATCGGCCAGATCCGCCTCCGTCTTGTAGCCATAGAACTTGGCCCAATCGTTGCGTCCGGTGTAGACCATGTAGCAGACGAGACCGAAAGCCTGCCAGGCCAAAACGGCGTAGCCGATGCTTAGGCGCCGCTTCCACAGCTCGGCACGGTGCTCGGGTATGGGGTTTGTGTTACGTCGCACCCACCGGCGGAGCCATTTCATCTCGAATAGCGCCATGTCGCCAATAAACACACAATTGCTATTTGTTTTCAAGTAAAAGAGTTATATAAAAAGAAATAATGCAAGGCGAAACACGAGCGACAAACCGTAAACAAATGAAGTGTAAACAGCTGATTGGCGCCTGCAGGGCTGCCAGACCGATGCAAGGTATCAAAACACCCTGTTAACCCCTCGATGGACGTAAGTCATTTATGTGTGCTGAAACTTGGTTTTTAATTATATTCCTAAAACTTTTGTCTTACTTTTTATATATTTAAGTACATGAGACATGGTATTTAGTAAGATTTTTTACTATTAAATATATACTTTTTGTTAATGTAATAAGAAACATACTTATTTATTTTCAGCTTATCGTTTTTTTTTTAATTATTATTTTCTAACTCCTATCATAAATTTGTATTGATGTATTTTTTGTATATTTTATAGGGACACCAAAACTTAATTAATTAAAACATTTCTATAATATAATATATTTAATAATATAAACTGAACAGCCATTGCTTTTAAAGTCATTCGTTTGGTTTTACACTCCCTCTCAGTTCATTCAGTCCTTAAATTTACAAAGTGGTTTTTATCAGAACTTTTGAAATATATGAATAATATATTTCAGTTGAATTTAACCCTTAATCGGCCTTTAACTGGGAACCGCGAGTTAAGGCAAGAACCAAACAACCCTGCCGATAGTCTGGCAACACCCAGCAACCGTGTCAACACTCAACGGTGCTTTGTGAGAACAGGCGATTGTTGTTGCTGGCCCCTCTGCTCCTCCAGAAGATATTCCAACTCCGATCGGGGCAAACAAAGCCGCCAAGCCAAACGCTTTATTTGCGCCAATCTGAAACGGGAGAATAGTAGAAAACACCACATCGCCAGAGCAGAGCCAAATCAGGGCACTCAGCTTCCAAACGACGACGACAGTTGAGACGCGGTGCATCAGGAGGAGACGAGGTGGCGAGGAGCGACGAAGACCGGGTAGAACTTTCAGGAAATTGAAGACCTCTCGCCGCGTATCCACTTTCCGACCAGACAGCAGGCAGGTTGGCTAGGCCAGGAGGCCGCCTTGTGGCTTACTGAAGGTCGTCAAAAGGGTGGTCTCCGAGTCCCGAGTAAGTGGTGCCTGCCTCCCTTTTCTTTGCTTTTTGTTAACTTTATTGTGACACATTTGCAGTTGCTACTAATACATATAGAGCAGCACACAAAATGCCCAGTACACAGCAGTCACCGCAGGGACATCCCCTTAGCCAGGGGCAAGGACAAGCACAAGGACGTAGTCTAGGCCACCATCAAGGACAGCCGATGGAACAGTCCAAGGACGACAAGGAGTGCAACGAAGGCGAGGCGGGCGTTGCGGGCAACAATATACCCAATCTCTCAACCATGTCGCTGGACGAGCTGAAGCAACTCGACCGGGATACCGAGTTCTTTGATGACTTCATCGAGGAGATGTCCGTGGTGCAGCACCTCAACGAGGACATTGACTCGATGATGGTCCAGGTGGAAAGTATTTCAAGTGGGTATAGCAGAGGTAGACGACACGAGTGACACATGAGACAGTTGCTAATTCCAATCTGATTTTGGCTTAATTTTAGTGGAGAACGAGACCAAGGGCACGCATTTGGTAGAGCTGAAGCGGCGGCTCAGCGACGATTACACTGCCTTGAAGACGCTGGGCGAGAAGTGCGACCAGCTGAATAAGAAGTACATTAAAAAGTCCGAGGAGTATGAACCGCAGCACATAAGGGTGAGTTGTTAGTGAAGAAGTGCCATGTAATGCCGAGGGGTGAGTCACGTTCCAACGTTAAATTTCGGTTAACCATAAAGGAAATTAAGAATAGGATTCCGATTCAAGTATGCAGATTAAATCCTTACTTAAACTTACGTTTTCCCTACAGGAGCTCCTTCAGATCGCTGCCTCGACTGCCGATGCCGACTGTGATCGTCATGTGGAAAACTTTCTGAATGGCAAGATCGATGTCCAGACGTTCCTCAACACATACCAGAGCTCCAAGAAGATCAGCGCCGAGCGCAAGGCCAAAGAGGAGCGCCTGGGCACCCAGTTGAGTGCCCTGGAGCGGGCAGGCATCTAGGAATGCCATCCCCGGGCCCCCCGTCCCGTCCCGTTCAATGTTATCTCACATCTCATAGCACTACAACTCCCTTCCATCCGCCACGAGTCGCAATATAATGTCTAAGAATCGAAGCATCGTCAAAGGAACAGCTATGGAGAAGTTGGAGTCAGGCGTCGTGCGATCCCCCGCTAGTACTAGGCTATATTTAAATACTTGTAAATCGGTAGGAGCTACTTATACAAGCTATGAAAAGGAACGCAAATATGTTATGTATCCCGACCTCCCGGTCCCAGTTCTAAATTTTTAATTATCAATAATCATAATCGCATGTATTCCCACTTTTTTAGCAAAAAAATCATTCGGGGCTTTTATTTTGTATCATGGCCAGCCAAATCGTTTTAATTGTATTATGTATATTTAATAAACATGATTTATCTCGGAATAATGAATGCTACTTCTCTTTCTAATTCGTGGATTTTTGTAATTTTATTTTTTTATAAATAAAATTATTGTATAAAATAATCACATGTCGATATGTTTTCAATTGGATTTTTGGTTGTTAATATTTTTCCTAAAATATAAATATTAAAATATAGTAAATTCATATTTATTAATATTTAAAATTTTTTGTTCAATTAAAAAACCATCTGAAAACAAATAATATTTATTTTGTATTAATATTCATTTTAGTTTTAATAATTTAACAATTTTGTGAATATATGTTGCTTCATATTATATATTTTATTTATTTATGAATTTAAAATAATATTTAAAAGCAGTGCCTTTTTAAGGCGTTAGGGTATTTTTGCTGTCTAGGTATTTTTTGGTATTCTCAGAGATCCCCTTTTTGGCCATAAATTCAAGTTTAGCCTGCAATTTCCCCGCTCCCCGCTCTCGAAGCTCTTGAATGGACACCGTGTGGGCCAGCAGCTATAGCTGATAAAAGCTGCTCCTCCTCCGCCGCAGCGCCGGCTGTGCCCTTGCCCCTGTCCTTCACTTGGATCGCATAATCTCTTTCTCTCGCTCGCGATAAGGCGGAGGCACACAAGCACTCACTTCGTCATTGGAGAAGTTCGCCTGCATTTGCAACCAACAATCATGGCTGAACCCATCGAGGTGCTGGTCTTCGGCTCGGCCATCATTGATTTCATATGGTGAGTCGTTTCGCTTTGCCACACCGTCGTCCTCCGCAGTAACTCCATTTCCGTTGCAGCTACACGCCACGCCTGCCAAAGCCCGGGGAAACGCTCCACGGCACCAGCTTCCAGACCGGTTACGGCGGCAAGGGCGCCAACCAGTGTGTGGCCGCCGCTCGCCAGGGCTCTCGCACAGCTCTGGTGGCCAAGCTGGGAACAGACAGCTTCGGCGGTGATTACCTGCGCCAACTGATCGCCGAGGGCGTCAATGTGGAGCATGTGCAGCAGCTGGAGGGCCAGACGACGGGTGTGGCCCAAATAGCCGTGTCCGAAGGCGGCGAGAACAACATTATAATCGTGGTGGGAGCCAACAATTCTCTCAGCTCCAGCGATGTGACCCAAGCCCAAACGCTGTTCGAGGAGGCCAAGGTTCTGGTGTGCCAGCTGGAGACACCCGTGCCGGCCACAGAGACCGCCCTCAAGGCCTTCCGCGGGGTTTCCATTTTGAATGCAGCCCCGGCCATGGAGAATACGCCTCAGGTGCTCCTCCAGCTGGCCAGCATTTTCTGTGTGAACGAAACCGAGGGGGCGCTGATGACGGGAATGCCTAGCATTGACTCTGTTGAGTAAGTTACTCTTAATCGGTAACGAACTGGTCCTAATCCTGGATTCCCATCACCCACAGGGAAGCCAAAGACGCGGTTCGTAAGCTCGTAGATATGGGTGCCAATACGGTGATCATCACGCTGGGTAAGCTGGGCGCCGTCCTGGGCGACTCCAAGATGGCGCTGGACGATTACCAGCATGTGCCGGCGCCCCAAGTGCCACCGGAAAAGGTGGTGGACACCACAGGAGCCGGTGATGCCTTCATTGGAGCGCTGGCCCACAACATAGCACGGCATCCGCAGGGTCAGCTGGCGGAGCACATCGCCGCCGCCTGTGCCGTGGCCTCGCAATCCGTCCAGCTGCCCGGAACACAGGCCAGTTTTCCGCGATGCGCCTAGCCAAAGCTAAGCAAGTACTTACTCGCCACCGCCATATGAGTGCAATAAATCTCTGTCTGACGTACAATGCTCTATTTAATGGTAATCGTAAGTATAAAAAGAAGTTCTCTCCAACGGGCTACACGAGCAATTTTGGTCCACAAAAAGACGAAGACTGTCGGCGGCACATGGTGTGTGTGTGGTTGTTATTGATCTTTGTGTGAAAATGCGACATCCTGGCTCCTGCTGCAACCTCTGGGATCCACGATGACGGGCATCACTTCTTGCCTGACTTTTTGATGCCGCCGCCCACAAGCGGTCCCTTTTTGGACGCATTCGCCTTGGCCGCCTCCATTGCCTTCTGCTGCTCCTTCTGCTTCTGCTTGAAGGCCACGTCGTCCTCGTCCATGTCCTTGGTGTCCTTCTTTGGCGCCTTCAGAGGCTTCTTTTTACCGCCCTCGCGTCCAGACATGATTCCTTGCTATTGATGCTGCAGGGAGAATGCCCAAAAGTCAGCTAATATGCGGAAAATTCGACGCCCTGAGATGTCACGCACCTTTATCACACGTTTTCCTCGCAATCAGTGGGACCGCAGCGATGGGGATAAAAATACCAGTATATACCAATTATAAACAGTGAAAAATACTGAAAAACAACTGTATAATACATTTTCCGTCTCTCTCTAGCACAAGCACATCCAATGGAACGAAAGCCATTGTAACGGATTCGATAAGTGCCTTCAACACAACTCTGGGCGATAAGCAAGCGGGAATTTAAAGAAGGTTGGTTAATAAATGTCTAATTTAAGTTTTATTCCAGACATGTCAGTATATAATTTAGCGGAGGAAAGCCATTTCCATGATGTGGAAGCAACTGTCATAGTTATAGAAGAACGGGAGCTGCACACTTTGGAGTTGTCATGGAATTTTGCACGGAATCCGGCGGCTTGGCAATCGGTTGCGAGGGGCTTTTACTCCGTGTTTCAAGGGACTCTCCCACCTGTTTGCAGGCACTCCCCAATAGGTTATATAGCCTGCTGCAATTCCCATATATTTGCATGAAATTGCCTGGAACCTGAGAACCCAATCATCGATATCGATAGCACCATCGATGATTTGACATCTCAGGTGCAACACTGCGTTTTTTGCTGTTCTCTTTCGGCTGTTGTTTCGTGTGTTGACCAATAAATTTTTCGCATATTTTTTCCACTTTTCCCCAACCGAGAACCGCCATAAGCGAATTAGGCCAACGCCGCCAGCCAGCTCAGCAACCGCAACGCGAATCTTTGGCCGAATGCACGTGTAAACTCCGCCCCCGCAGCGCAGCAGTTACCGCAGATCCATCGGCAGCCGACGACGTTCCAGGAAGCGACATTTACGCTACGCTACACATACAACAACAATAGCAGCAGCAGCGGCGGGAGCAGCGCGTGAAAGCGAGCGAGCGAAAGAAGGGAGCGCAAGCAAGAAAGCTGAGAAGCAGCGAAACAGGGAATCCTGTCCAGAAAGAAGAGTCCCCCTTGGGAATCCTGCCAGCACATCAGTAGTAGCAGCAACAGCCGCATCAGCATCGGCATCGGCAGCAAACTTTTGTTTTATTTGCTCTTTTGATTTGACTTTCTTTTGTTTGTGTGTAAACAAGCGCGATCGCAACCAAGCAACCAGAGCACAGCGAGGCAATCAGCTCCAGTTGCCATCTCTAATCCCAGCCAGAGTTGACCAGTTCGCCAGTGGGTCCATCCCCAATCCGTTAAGTCGTCAAGCAATTAAAGATGGCCGCTGCCGCTGGGAGCGCAGTGAATGCGGTGAACGACTGCTTCAGCATCGGATCCACAGTGGTCTGCACGACCTGTTTCAACGAGGAGGTGGAGGGCGAGGTGCTGGCCTTCGATCACAACACAAAGATGCTTATCCTGAGTATCCTTTTTACAAAAACAAAAAACACCAAAAAAGAAAGCAACATAACTAGATAAATGCACATTTATCAAAGTGAAAGTCCCCCTGCTTTATATAAGACCTACTTCTACCACCAGTGGTTCTCCTTACATCTGCCCCCTTGTTAAATCCCCTCTAGAATGTCGGTCCAAGTCCACGGAGGAGCTGAGTGATATCTACGCGATGAACCTCTCGCTGTGCAGCAACGTGCAGGTGGTCAAGGAGTGCAACGGCAACTTTGATGATCCGCAGAAGCTCAACCTGGAACAGGTTAGAGGTAGAAAGTAGCATCTGGATAGCCCAGCTAATTCTTGGCCTCTCCCCCCATCAGGTGAAAATGCGCCTGAGGAAAACAGTGGAGCGGAGGCAGGACTATCTCAAGTCCAAGAACGCCGATGTCAGTCCAGAGGCGCAGGAGCTTTATAGAGCGATAGCCAAACAATACGGGGTATGGTCAGCGCTCCTCCGGAGGAGTTATTAACTAAATCGATCGGTCACTTCTCTTTCTTTGCAGTACAATGAGGTCTCCTGGCAGGGTCTCAACATACAAATATTGAATGAAGTCACCATCTCGCCGCCGTACCGAGTGGACAATGTGGTGTCCAGCTCGAACAACGAAACATCATGCAATTACATTAAACGGATTGTAAGAAACTCTACCAAAAATCATCACTCAGAACAGGACTGTCTTAGTGTGCAATAGGTAGCAAGCAAGAAAAATAGGAGATTAATAATCGAATCCAACGGCAAAATTTAATAAAACAATAAGTAATTATTTGTTAGCTTTTTTTTTTAAACCGAAATTACCAAATTTAAAATCACCAATCGAGTAACACAATAATTGAATGAATTAAAGAATTATGTTTGCAAAACTCGAAAAAAAAACTGTGAGCATGAGAACAGCAACATCCTTACTTTCTGAAAATCAAGAATAAACATGTTTTAAGTCAGAATTTTTATGAAATTTACTTTGAAGTAAAATTGCTCTATTTATTGTGCAGCTTCTTGGCTTTATTTTTACGATATAATTATGAATTATGAATTATTGTTTCAAGATCTATGACAATCGTGTTGTGAGCATCTTTTGAGCATTAAGAAAAATAAGACCCCAAATAATGAATTATTTGATTCGAAATACCATTGCCAGATTAAACAGTTCTTCAATACGAGACCCTCGCCGGTCCCAGAAAGCGGGGCTGCGGCCAGCACCTCGTCAGCATCCGTGTCTCCCACGTCCTCATCTCTGTCGTCGAGTAACGCTGCATCTGGATCCCCAGTTCCCGCAAACTAATTAATAAAAAGAGAAAACAAAAAACAAACACAAAACAAAAGAACAGAAATGTGCTTTAAAAAGGACATACCATTTGTTTTCTTTTTATATATAGAAATATATATCAATAATATCGTTATATAGGGATATTGCGGCTTTTGGACCCTAATAGACAATTCTTTTAGGTAAAAAAGATCATATCATGCCTTCAAATTATTCTTTACTTTCTTTAAAAATTTTATTAACTTATTAAGCATATTATGAACTCTCAATTTTATTATTAACTTATCAAACCTACAAATATATTCCGGGTTGTTTCGTACATTTCTTTAAAAACCTTCAGATATCAATTTTCTTTTAAAATATTGAATAATGTAGTTAATAATTTAGAACTTGCAGACTAAAAACTCCTTGCCATTTCTTAGGTGTCCTAAAAATATATAAACCCTGATTTTTTAACTTTAAATTATTCCAATTTCAGACTTTAGAATTTTTATAGTTTGACTTTACAAATTTTAAACTTTAGATTGGATTCTAATTCAATTTTATTCATGTTCTAAATTGCCTCTTAAAATATACAAAAATTTAGTTAATAGTTTAAAATTATTGAAATTATAAAATATTTAGGCTATTTATGGTTTTACAACTTTTAAAAATTTAGCATTTCCAGACTTGAAAATCCATTAAATTTTGAGCGATAACACCGATAACAGCCGGCTAACAGGTATCGATATTTGGGCAAATAAAACATCGTGATAAAAATATTATGTTGAGAAAAATATCGATTATCAGCAACCCTAGCTGAAAGGCCGCATTTTTTCATATTTCAGTTAATTTTCGCAAATAAACAATCAAATAGGAGCCCGCAGCCATGGAGGATGTGCAAAAACACAGTGTGCATACACTGATATTCCGCTCCCTGAAGCGCACCCACGACCTGTTCGTGTCCAACCAGGGAAACCTCCCCGAGATCGACGAACGGCTGTAAGTTCTTTCGCTTCGCAAAGAAATTTAGTTAATCAAAACAATTTTCCTGTACAGGGAGAAGCTGCGACGCTCCATCAAGGCCAGGGACAGCTATGGACTAGTCCTGGACAAGGCCGCCAAGATAGGTGATGCCAGGAGGGGAGCAGGAGCCCCGGTGCCGGGCGACAAGCCGTTGGCCATTACCGATGGCAGTGCGGAGGGCTCCACTGCCGGCGGCATGGTTAAGTACACTGGTGGCAGGGCGATGGAGAAGACAGGAGGAGGAGGAGCCGCACCGCTAGTCACTGGCAGCCACACATCCCTGGTGCGCGCCTCTCTGCCCAACAACAATGGTGGGGCAGGGGACAACACCAAGGGGGCAAATGGAAGCGCCAGCAACCTGCAATTGATACCGAAGAAGGCACCGACCATACCCAAGCCCAAGTGGCATGCACCGTGGAAGCTCTCCCGCGTCATATCCGGCCATTTGGGCTGGGTGCGCTGCATAGCCGTGGAGCCCGGCAACGAGTGGTTCGCCACCGGCGCGGGCGATCGTGTGATCAAGATCTGGGACCTGGCAAGCGGCAAGCTGAAGCTCTCCCTCACCGGCCACGTGAGCACGGTGCGCGGTGTGGCCGTCAGCACGAAGCATCCGTATCTATTCAGCTGCGGCGAGGACCGGCAGGTCAAGTGCTGGGATCTCGAGTATAACAAGGTGATCCGTCACTATCACGGCCATCTGTCGGCCGTCTATTCGCTGGCCCTGCATCCCACCATCGATGTGCTGGCCACCTCGGGCCGCGACTCGACGGCCCGCATCTGGGATATGCGAACCAAGGCCAATGTGCACACGCTAACGGGGCACACGAACACGGTGGCCAGCGTGGTGGCGCAGGCAACCAATCCGCAAATCATCACCGGTTCACACGACTCCACCGTCCGACTGTGGGATCTCGCTGCCGGCAAGAGCGTCTGCACGCTGACCAATCACAAGAAGTCCGTTCGCAGTGTGGTTCTGCATCCATCGCTGTACATGTTCGCCTCCGCCTCGCCGGACAACATCAAGCAGTGGCGCTGCCCAGAGGGTAATTTCGTGCAAAACATCTCCGGCCACACGGCCATCGTCAATTGCATGGCGGCTAACAATGATGGCGTACTTGTCTCGGGCGGCGACAACGGCACCATGTTCTTCTGGGACTGGCGTACCGGCTACAATTTCCAGCGCTTCCAGGCGCCTGTGCAACCCGGCTCCATGGACAGCGAGGCGGGCATCTTTGCCATGTGCTTTGATCAGTCGGGCACGCGCCTCATCACCGCCGAGGCGGACAAGACCATCAAAGTGTACAAGGAGGACGATGAGGCCAGCGAGGAGTCCCATCCGGTCAATTGGCGGCCGGAGCTGCTCAAGCGGCGCAAGTTCTAAGACGGAGCACCTCCCCTAGTCTCTAAGTAAACTTAGGCTACAATTTTCCCCAAACGATTTCATTAAAAAAAGAAAGGAAACAATTTATAAGAAGGAGTATTTGTTCAAGGAACTTGGTTTAAGCAGAGAATCGAATCCATGGGCTCCTGGAGCGTACAGCCCACACAATGTCAGGCACAAGCATCTTGCTTTAGGGAGTAGGGTGTATTTTTGATTTGTATCCAATATGCCCCCTGGCTTAAAAGTTTAAGGCTGGCTCCCTGAGTGGCATTTAGTGCGCAATCCTGCTAAAAGCACACTTTTATAACATTTGAAGATAAGGCAAGTCCGAAAAAAGCAATATTAATTTAAAAAATCTCCAAATAAATTTATATACATTAAAAAAAAAGTAATTAATAAGGAAGATGAATGCGGAGTGAGCCGTAGTCTGTTTTGATCCGACTTTTATAGGGAAATCAGGGGAATTAAAGTTTACCCTCTTGGGTAATTTTGTGATCGATTAACTTCGATTGATACCACTTTAATCGACTTTTTTAAAGTAGTTTTCGATATTTCATTTAAAAATCGAAATATAAATATATAAACAGACTAGATTAGTCGTTAAATACCGCCTTAATCGATTTTTTCAAAATAATTTTTCGATTTAAAATCGATAAACAGCATTTCTTCAGAGACAAAGGCCTTTATTAATCGTTAAATACTGCATAAATCGATTTTTAAAAAACAATCTTAGATATTTGATTCAAAAATCTATATACAAAAGCCCAAACCCAACCTAGTAACGTAATAAAAAAGACTCGGCTTTAACTTTCTAAGCCCAAGAATAAACGAAATATAGTCGATATCGCGCGCAATCATTTCATTTGAGTTCTTGGTATTTTATTGGTTTTCGGTTTTGTTTTCTTTTTTTTACACATAAATAATTTGAATTATTTGCTGCATAAATAATAATAATAATAATAATAGCATAGTAATATATTGTTCAAATATGGTTTTGTTGTGGGCTCTTCACTGTGTTTATATTTGATTTTGTTGTTGTTAGTTGCGTTTTGTTTTTATTTTGTTTCAAATACTCGTATTGTTTGACTTTTGTTTTCGTTTTCGCTATAGTTAACAAAGAAAAAGCTCTAAACGATTTGTGTATTATAGTAATTTATTAATTAATATTATGTTGTCTAGTCCTTTGCGTACATTTTTATCATTTCATGTTTTAAAATCACAAATAATTGTTGTTTGAAACAAATCTTATATTTCCCTTCTTTCCATCTCAGCTGCGTCTCGCTCTCTCTCTATCTCTCTTTCTATCTCCCTCTCGTTACTAGTGTCTCGCTCGAATATATCAACTGTCTCGCTCGGTCTCGTTCTTGACTTGCCTTTAAGTGTTTTTTTTTTGTGTTGTTCTTCGTTACTGACTTTACTTTTTGCTTTCTCTAAAGTTATACTTGTGTTGCTCTCTCTCTCTCTCTCTCTCTCTCTATCGCTCGTCTGTTTATATATATATATAAACGTGTGTGTGTGTGTGTGAATCTTTTTGTGGTTTTACTTGTATTTAGTTTAGTTTCCTTCTCTGTTTTTAATTTGTAATATTTATCGTTTGCTTTGTTACAACATCACCACCAACTCTTTCTGTGTTTCAACGCTTATTTACAAACTGACAAAAATAATCGCTCCGCTGCCGATAAGTCCCTCGATTATTCTGCCTGCGATTAAACAATTATCGATTAAAAATATTATATAGCATAGAAAATACACACACTCACACACTTAAGCCTAAATCTAAATTGAAGTTAAGTTTAATAAAAAAAGCAAATAATAGGTCACAAAATATGAAGATTAATAACTGAAACTGGAACCGAAATAAGGAGCTTCTATAGTTTGTTGGTTTCTTGATTGGTTGGTGTGTGTGCGCGCGTGCCCTGCATACAGGCTGCTTGGGCGTGCGGGCGCAGTGTGGTTAATAAATAATTATATATGACTTAGCCGTAAGATTAAACAAACTTTTTTATATTTAAAATATAGTTGCTGTGGGGAGGCCGAGATGCGTGACACTTGTTCAAATTTCGAGCTGTTGCTTCCCGTTGGTGGTTAAACTGTACACCCGGAGCGGAGACTTTTGCCTGGGAGTCGCAACTCACGATTCCCTCTTCGCCCCAGAGTAGTAGCTCCTCTTGCTGCTGCTGCTGCTGCTGCTACTGCTGACCTTCTGCTTTCCTCGCTGCCAACTGTGGGTCTGTCTATCCGTTACAGCTTCTTGTTTATCTTTCGTTTAATTATAGATCTTGATGGCCTTCTCGGAGAAGTTGAGCGAGCTCCGCTTGCGCGATTTGTTAATGTGATCCAGACCAAAGAAGGGCAACTGGCCGCTGGTCCAGGTGCGGTACACCTCCAGGTCCACGGGCGTATTATCGTTCACATCCGCATTGTGGCCCATGGAGATGACGCAGTACTTGTAGTTCTCCCACTCCTTGTCCGGGACATTCAGGCGCTTCTGGATGCGCTGCTTCAACGCACCGTACGGCTCCCCCTGACGTGCCTTGGTGAGGAAGGGTACGCCAAACGAGTTGTACAGCTCCTTGCTGAAATGGGCCACCGGAATAAGGAACTCGTTCTCCGCCAGCTGCATCTCCTCCGCCGGCACCTCCTCGATGCGATAGATCTTTTGGGCGCCCTGCGTCGTCGATATCGATTCGGTGGTCTTCAGCAGTGTATCCAACGCGATTTCATCCTTGCAAATCGCCACGATCTTGTGATTGCTGACCTTAATCAAACGCAACTTTCGACGACTGTTCTCCGCGAACGTTATCTTCTTGGCCGCCTCATCAAGCAGTCCCTTGACCGAGTCGTTCTTGTTGGGATACAGCACCAGCTCCTTCTCCTCCTTGAGGTCGCTGCTCACCCAGACGCACTTGAACTGCTTCTTGTTGTCCAGCTCGTGAATGCTGAGCGACAAGCGCTGGTAGAAGATACGTTTGGGGGTGCTTGCCTTGTTGTACGCCACCAGATCCTTGATGGTGCCCTGGGAATATACAAAAAAATTAATAATAATAGGCATTAGGGAGGGAATATATAATATATATATAATAAATCGATAATTGACCCAAAAGAATTCATAAAATTCGAGCCTATGTGCGATAAATTTATATTCTGTTTGATATTAGATCAAAATTAGACCCAAAAATTTATTTATAAATCGATCATTGTGTTATATGTGCGATAAATCGATGTTCTGTTCGGTATTAAATCAAAATAATCGGAAAAGGTTAGAAATTAAATACATGGTATCGATATTAGACCCAAAAGTTCATATATAAATCGAGCGTTGCGTTATAGTTACAAAAAATCCCTATTTTGTTGTAAATTTAATTAAAATATACCGGAAAGCTACATTTAAATGCCTTTTATTAGACACTTTCCCGATAATATTGATATTTTAACGTTAAATGCGATATTTTTCGATAAACAAATTTAGTTAAAAGGATATTTTTTGTCGATTTCGATATACATTCCCAACGAACAAGGATAAAATCAAGAAATACACAATAAGAAACCGGTTCCACATAGTTTTCCTTTAAGAAAACCGGTTCCTTCTCCTCCTCTTTCCACCTGATCGATCATTAAAAAATAAACCTTATTAGACATCAATTACGCACCTTGAATGTATAGGGCACCGCATTGCCCGCCGTCTCCTTGTAGTTGCTGATGCACATGAAGAACTGCAGCTTCTGGGGATCGGTATTGAGCCGCTCGGCCACCGCATTGGTCAGCTGTTCGTAGTTGTAGCGATTGGAGAGCTCCAGCGTAAAGTCCGGCTCATTGGGGTTGCACTTGTCGCTGAAGATGATCTCGATGCGGTAGACCAGATCGAGGAAATAGTCCTCCACCGTGGGCAGGTCCAGCCTGGCATCGACGGTCTCGCGCTCAAAGATGAGAATGGGACCCTGCAGATGGTCCTGCGGTATGAAGAGCACACTATCGATGGGCTCGCCCAGATTGGCCACCTTCTTGTCGGCATACTCGTCGAAAATGGTCAGCTCTGTGTCCGCGTCGAAGCCTAGCTTCTTGTTAACCTCCGGCACCAGATCGATCAGCCGCCTGCTCTGCGGCTGCTGTGTGCAACCGATGTAGTTGAGCCGCTTGTTTCGCGCATCGTAGTACTTGAGGAACAGCAGGACATCCGTCTTGGGATTGAAGGGCGGCAGGGGTGCGGGATTTTCGGGTGCAGCCAGCTCCAGGAAGATGACCCAGGGCTTCTGTGATGTGGGGATCTGCTCAATTGTGCGCGAGCTCTCCGCCTCGAAGTCAAAGTGCAGGAACTTCTGCGTTTGGGCGGTGCACATGTTCCACATACGCATGCGATCCCGCGACACACCGAAACCCTTGACAAACATATCCACCAGCTCGTCGACGGTTTGATTCTGCTTGAGCTTAAACGGCCGCTGGTGAGTCTTCTCCAAATCGAAGAGTCGACGCTTCTGCTGGCCCTCAAAGTACTCCTCGAGTATAACATGCACGGACACATAGAGATTGGCCTCGCTGCGCTCCTTGCGACGCGCCATCTCGATGCGTTTCTCCAGATCCAGACGTTCGACCAGATCACTCGAGATCTCGCTCTCGGGTATGTCGCCCAGCACACGATCCAGCTCCGACTGCCGAATGTAGACCAGCATGTAGGCATTGCTGCATTTGGCATGGAACGAAATTTCATCATCCATGCCACCATAATTCTGCTCAATGGCCTCCTGCTTGCGGCAACTGGAGACCACATCGTCATCGAACTTAAACCAACGACCGTCCGCCTTGGGATTGATGAAGACCACATAGTGACCGCCATGGTTGTCGCCCGAATGCACCAGCACCGCATGCAGCACATAGTCCGCCGATGTCTTCTCGCCCTCGGCCAAATACCGATCCAAATTGATCTGCTCATAGAACTCGAAGCGATCATTGTACTTGATCGAACTGTCCGTGATGGGATCGTATTGGAAACGCATCAAATGCAGATGAAGGACGGGCGGGAATGAAGTGAAGATGACGCCCTTGCTGGCCTCCTACAAAATAGAGAAATTAGTGAAGGGATTACAGATTATGCCAAGAGTTAAATCACAAAAATAAACCACTAACCTGCAGGCCATGCACTCCGGCATCGTATTTGTTGTCGCCCTCCAGCGTCTCGGAGGCCACATAGTCCTGGAAGGACTCGTAAATGTTCTTCTTATCCTTGATATTCAGCTGAATGTCGTAGAAGGTCTCGTAGCGTGTACTGTTGTAGTCCACATTCTTGCACTTGATGTACGATGACATCTTGCCCTCGAATAGGCCCGGAATGGTGCCCTCCAGACATGTGCCCTTCATCTTCGACTCCAGCTTGTCGAGGAGAACGCGCAGAAACTCCTGGACATCGTGCTGCATGAACGAATCGAGCGTCTCCCAGCCAAACGATTTGGTTAGCTTCTTGGTGCCGACCGGACGATCGCCGAACTGCAGTTCGTGGAAAACTCTCTGCAACGATAGACCCACCGATTTGGTACTATCATCGGCCTCCGTAGGTATCCGATAGACGGCCAGCCGCAGGGAGTTGGTGAAATACAGAGTCTGGAGCAGCGAGTTCATGTAGCAGGTGGCACCTTGATTCTTAAGGCCCACATAGCCGGTGTGCTTCTTCGAGTCCCACAGAACACCATGCGGGGCATCGGCAATGACATGAACCTCCAGGGTGATGCTGTTGTTGTGTATATAACTCTTGTCCGCATCCTGCAGCTCCTGCCAGGTTATGAAGTTCGAATAACCATAGTCGTTCTCCTTCGAGTAGAACAAATGCTTGATGCGTGCCCGCGAGAAGGGCTGGGCGTCCGGCTTGTGACACTTGAGCCGCAGCTCGGCAATGGCATTGCACGACCATGTCGGCGAATCGTTCTCCCCGTTGCACTGCAGAAAGAAACCCAATGCCCGGTCATTGGGTATAACCATGATCTTCCACGGCAGCATTCGGACATAGACGGGCGGCGATAGCCGCTGGCTCTTCAGCTGCCCCACATTCTCCACGGTGAAGGAGAAGGTCGTCTCCGAACGGAACTGATCCTCCTTCGTCTCATCGTCCATGCCCATGGCCTCCACCGAATCGTTATTGCCGGCAAATGTGGCGGAACTGCTGTCGGCGAGCAGTTGCTGGGGCGGCACGTTGCCGTTCTCGCTGGGCAGCTGGGTGATTCCTCCAGCGGCGTGCAGCTGCGGATGGATTAGGTTTTTGAATTTCGGCAGTTGCGGTGGCGAGTTTTGCTGCGGCGTCTGTTGCTGCTGTTGTGGCGCAGTCTGTTGCTGCTGCTGCTGCTGTTGGAGGTCGCTGGTGATTATCTCGACCTCTTGGGTGTCCTGGGTGTCCATTGCTTCGATCGAGTGGTCTGTTTCTATTTCCATTTTACTCGGCACTTGAATGGTGCTGAATTTGGCGGCTCCTCCGTTGTCCGGAGGATCTCGGGAGGGGTGGGAGAGAAGGGAAACTGAAGTGAGGTGTGAGGGGGAGTGATGCCTAAGGAGTGTTGGTTTTGGGTGTTTTTTGGTGCCTGTGCTGGTTTTTGGAGGCGTGTGTGTGTGTGTCACTGGTTCAAATTGGCGACTTCTGGGTGTACTCCGATGGTGGGGTTTTTGGACTCTTCCAGCAGCTACGCGGCGCTTGCTTTACCGCTCTTCACTGTCGACGGCGGCTTTCGCGAAAAAGATTCTGTAACAAACAAAAATGTTTAAAAATACACGCACACAAAAGCAGCGCGGCGCACACGCACGCCGCGAAATGTGAATATGCAAATATGTGCCTGGCAATTACGCATACATGCATAAATAATGTACAAGCTTTTTGCTGTGTGCAATGACTGGATGAAAATTTTCTGGCCAGGCCATGTTTTATGCAATTTGTTGCGGCGCGGCAAGAAGAAGAAGAAGCAGCAGCACGAGCGGCAGCAACATTAAATGCGTCGCTGCTCACACACACACACAGATATGCTAGCACATACGAGCGCGCGCATACAAACACGCACTCACACATACACACGCGAACTTGCACTTTTCTTCTTACCTCGCCGTTTCTATTCTATTCTTGCCAAAAACAAAAACTGTCTGTATGTATGTATGCACCTTTAAGTAAATATAATTCGCTATCCAGTGGCTTGCCGCTGGTGCGTATTGCATTGCAAAAAAATATTGTTCTTTTGTATTTTGCAGAACGCGTGTGTATGTTTTTTTGTTGCTTTCTTTCCAACTTACACTTCAATTTATGGCCGTACGCTCCTACATCGGTATGGGTAGCTGCGCTGCGAGTGTTTTCGGCTGCTGTAAGTGTGTGCGTTGCACGTCGGTTTCGGGCAGCAAACAAAAAAAAGAATTTTTCGGAAACATAAATTTTGTACAGGATGGTTATCGTTTAAATTATACAAGAAAACACCTGGCGTAGCTCGCCATTAATTAATTAAAATTACGAACAAACGCCTGCTTTGATGTGTCAGTACTCGATTTTCACGAAAAACCCTGCTGTTCCGCCGAGCAACTTTTTTGATTCGCCTTGTAAGGTAAATAAAAAACTCTTTTCTGGTCACACTGTCGTGGAAACAACCCTATTAACCCACCATGCGACGGCACACTGTGTAAACCACCCAATTTTTTACCACCATGCGCTCGAATGGACGAATCGGTAAATCTTACCGATAATAGGGGTGACCTAGGTCCAGTTCAGATTCGAAAATACTAGAACGGTGCAGGCGTTACTAGGTTATTTGGGGGCGCGCGTTTTAGTATTTCCATAACGCGTAGCGAAAATAAAAAACAATTTGAGTAAAACTGGCTGTTCGCGATTTTTAAGCCAAAAATGTGAGCCATTTTTCCATTTAAGGTCGTCAAAATGTAAAAAAAATTTTCAAAAAATTGGAAATCGTGTTTTGAATGCAGAAACGAAACCTGGCTAAAATCGGTTGAGTTTGGGCAAAGTTACGATCAAAAAACCACTAAGAAGTTCGCTATATTTGAGCCAAATATGTGACACATTTTTTTTAATCAGAGGGTCGTCAAAATTTTAAAAAGATTTGTTAAAAATTTGAAATTGAGTTTTGAATGCAGAAACGTTCTGCTATAAAAACCAAGAAGAAAAAACGAAACCAGGCTAAAATCGGTTGAGTTTAAGCCAAGTTACGATTAAAAAACCACAGAAAAAGTTTGTGATTTTTAGGCCAAAAATGTCAAGAAAAAATTAAAGGGTCATCATCAAAATTGTCGAAAATTTACCAAAAAATTATAAATCAAGTTTTGAATGCAGAAATGTTCTACATTAAAAACCAAGAAGAAAAAAACAAACGATACTTAAATCCGTTGAGTTTAAGCCAAGTTACGATTAAAAAACGACAGAAAAAGTTCGCAATTTTGGAGCCAAAAATGCCAAGAAAAAATTTAAGGGGTTCATCGTCAAAATTGTCGAAAATTTGCCAAAAAATTACAAATCAAGTTTTGAATGCAGAAATGTTCTACATTAAAAACCAAGAATAAAAAACCAAACCAGACTTAAATCCGTTGAGTTTAAGCCAAGTTACGATCAAAAAACCACAGAAAAAGTTTGTGATTGTTGAGCCAAAAATGTAAAAAAAAATTTTAAGGGGTTCCATCGTCAAAATTGTCGAAAATTTACCAAAAATTATAAATTAAGTTTTGAATGCAGAAATGTTCTCCAATAAAAACCAAGAATAAAAAACCAAACCAGACTTAAATCCGTTGAGTTTAAGCCAAGTTACGATCAAAAAACCACTGAAAAAGTTTGTGATTTTTGAGCCAAAAATGTCAAGAAAAAATTAAAGGGTTCCATCATCAAAATTGTCGAAAATTTACCAAAAAATTATAAATCAAGTTTTGAATGCAGAAATGTTCTACATTAAAAACCAAGAAGAAAAAAACAAACGATACTTAAATCCGTTGAGTTTAAGCCAAGTTACGATCAAAAAACCACAGAAAAAGTTTGTGATTTTTGAGCCAAAAATGTCAAGAAAAAATTAAAGGGTTCCATCATCAAAATTGTCGAAAATTTACCAAAAAATTATAAATCAAGTTTTGAATGC
>VNJV01014921.1:0-40232 GCA_008042635.1 Drosophila nikananu | reverse complement strand
GGTCCAACGTAAGTCACGCTTACCAGTGCCAGCAGGGCGACCTTCATTGAACTAATTTGCATCATTCTCTCGAAATGTTCGATCAGTCGATGCTAGTAAAATTCAATGTACTATCAGTCACATCAATGGCATCAGACTGAAAAAGCAACTGCGAACCTGAAACAGGTATGTAGGAGCCTACTCTGATCCCGAAATGTACATCCTTGATTTATTTTAATAACTCAAACTATGATAAACCAGATACCTCATAGGGCTATCCCCACCCATCAACAAAATCATATCATTGTTCAAATATATGCTGGTATTTCGATATTCTAGATGGTTCCCTAAGCTTATCGAGTGTCCGGGTCGGGGTCTGGTCTCCCCGCTTATCAAGATTTGGGGACCCGTCAAGGCTTTTGCATTGCCCATGAGTAGACACAAAAGGGTGGCCCGTTCCCTGTCCCCATCCCCTTACATTTCACGCTTATCTAGTATCAGATAAGGTAGATAAGGTCAGTGTGAGTGCACAATGCGGCGAGGGTTATAACCAATTTTGTGTATTTTCTATGTTTTCATAGCCAGCGAAGCTCTAACAAAGGACCTTTCATGTATCGTTCTTCTACAATTAAATTTGATCAAACGCTGACGCAGCCTCCAGCCGGTCAAATCCGGGTGCTTAGTATGCGATAAGGAGCGGCAACCGGCGGTCAAGAATAAGTCAAAGGGCACAGGTAGCAGGCCACATCATGAACAGCATTCCATCTCCGAGCAGGAGTTGCGCCTTTCGGGATAACACAGCTTCCTTTTCGTCGTAATTGTTGGTGTCGTGCAATACATGTGGGGACAAGTCAGGTCAACATGGGTAACGAGGACGCGGATCGCTTAATGCTACTGCCACAACAACTGTGCCACTAACGGGGCGATGCGGCTGAGGCGATGCAGCGGCCTAGTCGCAGGAACCGTCCAGCCAGCCGTCGCGCCACCGTTCGTTCACCTTGCTGCAGTCGAAGAGTGGCTTGCCAAGCTTGTCGTTGACCCTGTTGTGGAACTTGCACAGCCATAGGGAAAGCTCCTTTTGCGAACTTACGTTGATGGGATTGACATCCAGGCTACAAGAAGGCAGAAAAAGGAAGGTCAGCGACGTATAAGGTCCGTCGGACAATTGACAGGCACTTACTCTGTGCGAAAGTCCTTGGCGCAAAACTCGCAGGGATAGAGACGCGAGAGCACCTCGAAGAAGTTCTTCATATCTCGCTTTTCATTGTCCGTCGGATTGTCCGAGTAGAAGGCGGCCATGGTGTGTAGCAGGCCCCAGGTGGAGATGCCTAGTCGCACCTTGTCCAGCGGACAGTCATCGCGTGCCAGATCGGCCGCATTTACGGTCACCTTCTCGGTGGCTGCCATGTGCTTCACCTATAATGAGGATGCTAAGGAATTAGCATGGTGGCAGGTGTGGCACGGCGTCACGGTAACGTTACCTTAGCACTCTGCACGTTCGAGAGAAGGCGCTGCTGCTTGGACCAGGACTTAAAGTCGTTACAGGTGCGACAATTGGAGTCCTGCTGGCCGGTGCCCTTCCGGTTGGCCCCAAAGGACGATTCTTCGTGTGCCTGCTGGGGCGGCGCGTCGACGCTCTGTTTTCTTGGAGTGGTTGCGGGGCGCTGGAACGATGGACTGGGCTCTGTCATGCCGAATTCGGGATCCCGGATGAGGCGGAGGACAGTGCGTTGTAGGCGTCTGATTATCAGGCGGGTGGCCTCCCGACTGAGCTCTATGTGCGTGGGGCTGATGAAGTCGTAGCCGTAGCTGTGACTGTGGCGACGCACAAGGTGTGTACTGTTGAAGTCTAGAATCTTGAAACTTCGCTCGGCTATTGTGAAAATCATAAAAAGTATGCGCATGCTTGCCACCTTGTTTTAAAACGACATAATTTGTTGAACGTAGAAACTGTCAGTTAAATTTGATGTGGATGGAAGCTAGCTAGAGGTGGTTTTGGAGGAATATCAACGGGGAAAGCGTTGATATTCGAGTCCAGGCGGCCGTAATTTTATTTAAATACAGTCAGAGTGCAATAGAGTGGCAACTCCCCACTTCCTCCTGCTGTGATCGATAAGCAAGTAATCGATAAAGGTAGGCGCGCAAACGCCACTATTTAAACGGAATGAATCGACAAGCTACGAACTACTAATGGGAACGACAACGAAACTTACATGTGAATAATCTGCGGTACAGCCCCAGGTAAATTTTGCGCCTTAAAATGTTGTAAAATAGAATAACACATGTGCAGCTCTGGGCAATGTTTATTGATTTCTTGGATCCAAACTTTTTTTTTAACGTTTTAGCCTATGTACACAATACAATTTTTGAACACTTACACTTACAGGTGTGGACTCTGTGACGCAATACGCAAAAGCTCTGTGTGCTCAATCTGAAGGCACATATTCTCTTTTATTGTGTGTATTAATACAGTAAATTCATTTAGTAACAACTACTACGGCTGGTACGTGAGTAAGACAAGTTAACAACTGGCCGTCGGTTTGGGTTAGCTGCGCCCCACCCAGGTGAGGCGCAGTGGTTAGACATAACATACGACATATATAAATAACCGTCCGTTAGAAGGCACATAAATTACTCGAGTAAACATTACAAAAAGTAAATATATAAAATGTGAAATTGGCATTGATCGCCGGCTAACCGACTCTGGCTCAGGCGTAGTCTCTGAACATGGTGAACAGACTGTAGAGGACGCGCAGGGTAGACTTCAGATCCATGTTGACAATGTCCTCCGGCCGCGCCTTCGGCTTGGGCAGGCCCACGTCCTGCATCAGGTCGAAGGCGAAGGCCACGTTGCTCACCATCTGGTCGACGTCCTGGGGCGTCAAATGGAACTCGTGGAGCGGCACAAAGAATCCGCCCAGCAGGCCCATCAGCAGGCACAAGTAGACGCCGTCGCGGAAGTCAGTGTTCAGGTCGTTGATCTCGAAGTTAAGCTTGGCCAAATGCTTGTTCACGAACGTAATCAGCGACTTCTTTACCACGGCCAACTTGTCGGGCGCGCAGTCGATCAGAGTATCGAAGGCATCCTTCTCGCAGCGCATGCCCAGGTCATCGTATTCGGAGGTGATCTGCTCCTGGAACTTCTGTGCGTTCAGCACGCCCGCATTCTTCTCGGCAATCACCACGGTTACGAATACGTTCTCCGGGAGGCGGACGGGTGCCCGGAAATGGCGCACCAGTGCCACCAGTAGATGCAGGATGGCGACAATGTTCTTGGAGTGTACGCTGGCCACCGACCATTTGGGTATCTTCTGATGGAAGCCCAGTGTCTGCGGTAAAACAGGGATTAGCAAGGAACAAGGAAAGGGTAAATGGAATCCTACACAGAGCGAATTCTGACTCTAGCACCCTGGCGATTAAGCTTCTACACTCACGTGATTGACCGCCTTGAGGACAATATTGAGCTTCTCGTGCTGACCCTGCTCGGATTGCGTGACCTCCGGCACGTCCAGCTTCTTGCCGGTGAGCTTCTCCCAGAGCTTGTGCAGCACCTGGCCGTCGTACATGTCCTCCTCCAGCTGCTGGACGATGATGCGCTGCTCGGCCAGCTCGTCGTTGATCCAGTCGACGAGAATGCGCTGTAGCTTGATCACCTCCGGGTCGTTGATGGACTGCGGATCGATGACGGCGCGCTGCTCGTGTTCGCCTGCAAGGATGTCAGGGATATAAACAGTGACGGATGCATATCTAGATGCAGATGTACTTACGCAGGGCGTAGTCCTCGGGCGGAATGTCATACTGGCTGGGCGACCCGGGCGAATCTATGGCGTACTTGCCCTCCTCCTGGACTTTCTTCACTGCAAGAGGGAGCAAACAGCAGAGGGACAGAGTGAGGGGGTGGTAACATGGTAAACAACGATGACGACACAAGGCCGCCCCACGCACACTCGCACACGATCGCAATCAGCTCATTGTTTGTTTGTGTGCGTCATCAGTGACGCAATGTTCTGATTTAGCATCCGGACATCTGTTCCCAGAAACGCTCCCGGAATGACCAAAGGGGCGTTTCCTGACTACTTTTCGGCCACATTCCGGTTGCTGGAGGCACAACTGTGCCGCTAGGCCAGCTCACCGCCTCTGCAGTTGCGGATTGAGCCCTTTTGGGCGCTTGAAGCGCAGCAGCAGTGTACAAACCTTCGCGGGTGCCGCGTTTGCGTCCCAGGGTGCTGAATTTGTCCCAGAAGCTGTCCTCCTTCTCGCCCTTCTTGATGGCCGTGGGCGTGTGCGGGGACTTTGGTCGGTTCAGCGTGGACATGGCGCAAAACGAAGGCGAGACGAACAGCAAGTTGCTAACAATTAATTTGGGTAGGCACTCTGTGTTATTGTTTCTAGCGATTTCCCTTGGGGCTGCCACCTGGTCAACGGCCGAACTCTGGCGTTGCCCAACACTGGAACTCAGACTGCCCCAAAACCGAAATCCCAAACAGGAATCTCTAGGGGAATGATGATTATCCCTATTTCTAGGATTTTTTGTTGACACCCTGCTTCAGGATTCAGGAAACCACTTCCACTGTCCCGATAATCTAACACTCGCTGCTCTGGTAGTACTATAATGATATCTTATTGATCAAATCAGAGGCGACACTAGGCTTTATAATTAAATGGAGTTGGGAAGCTGGCAGGCGCGCACCGCCACGAGTTGTAGGAGTACGAAGATCGGCGAGAAGACCTCCGAGTACTCGAGGCCCATTTTGCTGGACAGCTTCAGGCAGAGCAGGTACTTGAAGATGACGATCAGCACCAGGAAGTAGGTGCTCCACATGAAGCGGTGCAAAGCCTTGCGCTTGTTGTCTGAGTCCAGGTACATGCGGATGCCCACTATGACGCAGAAGTAGGCGTTGCATATGTCGATGAAGAACAGGGGACTAAAGATGGTGAACCAATCCTCCGTCGGCTCCTGCTGCATGCCGTTGAGTCCACCCATACTGTTTCCTGGGTTCTCGCCCGACAGCTTAATGGCCAGCGTGATGGTAAACACCAGCAGCCCGCATAGGTTCACTAGTATCTCGAACTCGGTGAGCCCGAGCCAGCGCACCAGCTCCGATAGCTTGAACATTGTTTCCCTCCTCACTGACTGCTCCCTACTGTCTGGGCTTCCCCGCCTTTCCTCGAAATTGTTGCGACTGCTCTGGAACGACGATGTCGAAGAGGCTGCGGTTGAAGACCTTAATGTGCAGGGCAGAGTTGTTGCGTTGACGGAAGGTCACGTCCTCTGCATCGCACAGGGGATGGAGCTCGTCCACCAGCTGGATGGTGGAGGTGTTGATGGCGTAGCTTAGGGCGCCTTCGGAGTTGTGGACGAGACGCAGAGCGAGGTTGAGGCCGCGCGTGATCGAAAAGCCCATACAGTGCAGGAAGATCTCCTTAGCGCCGGCGTTGAGCAGATCCTCGCATCGCCGCTGCTGGGCCTGCGGGAGGTAGGTTTGAAGAGTAGGTCAGAATTAGACTGTGGCCGCTGTGGAGGAGCAAGTACTTGCCTTGAAGTCCGTTTTAGTGGTAATGTAGATGTTGTGGCGGTCGCTGGTGGGGCGCGGCGGCTGCTTGCGTACTACTCGGTGGTTGTGGCCCGGACGGCTGTCTCGCTGACGGTTGGATCTCGGCTTGGCCCCGTGCTCGGGTGGATTGCTTCCCATCATCGGTGGCGGAGGAGACGAGAGCTCAGTTCTCCATTTGCTGCCTGCGCGTGTCACAGATACAATTCGCTTCACGGACGGCACTCTCCAACACTGTATGGCGGCGATCTGGCAGTCCGCTTGTCAGCTTGACACTAGTCGATGGTTGGGTCTACGGTCTGCCATCACTATACCTATCGTCAGGGGCTCGTGAAATTCTCGGCAGTTGAAAATTTTTCGTCGTACTCTCAGAACAACAAAGGTATGTTTTTCGCACCAAAATCGCAAAAGCTTGCACTTGCAAGTACACCAGACTGTAAGCCATGGCACCGATCGACTCGAGTGCTGTCCCCTTGCCACCCAGAAACAAATACACCCTCGACGGCCTAGCCATACGCCATATTCGTTTGCAATTCGTAATCCGTAATTCGTACCGTAACTCGTAACCACACTCACACAAGCAGACACCATCACTCGCATACACACACACACACTAACACTTCTGCTGGCCAGGCTCTTTTCTGGCAGCAGGAAAGAAAAAAATACAAATTACATAACTCGTTGGTTCTGAGGCATTATAAGTGGGCTCACTCGGCGCTCCGTCGTCCGCCGTCCGCATCCATAAGCGTAAGTTTTCCCCTAATCCCCAAACCGTGCGGAAGCAAGCGGCGCCGAGTGTTCCCCGGGTTACATAAGTCTCCATAAATATGGCCCTTTGGGGGAGGGAAAGGGAGGGGGGGTGGTAAGGCTTTGTATATCCCTAACCACAATCGTAGCCAGAAAGACAAACCAAAACCCCTGCACCGCGTCCTGGTTCGAGTAACGTCTTGTATTCATGCGTTCAAGTCATTTTTCCATGCAGGCGATTCCGAAAATCCGATACGTTTCAGAGTCCCCAAGTCAGTCAAGTTAAGCAGGCAAGCAAGCTCGCAAGCAAACAAGCACAAAGCACAAGAAATCACAAGATCGGATTTGCTTCGCTCCGGATGCAGCACCAGTAGCAGCGAGCAGCAGGAGCGAGGAGCGAGGCCGTCGCGGATAAGCAGCATCGACGAAGCGCAGCGGACATCGTAAACAAGTAAATTACCATTTCTCAAACCTTTCTATCAAACAGATAACTGCAAGCCAAAGTACCAATCAAATCCAATCCAAACCAAGCATCCAAATGCGAATCTCAATCCGAAAGTATCCAAATTGCATAAGAATCGGGTGCGTAGGAGCCTGTCCGCCTTCCTTGTTATCTGGCCACTTGGCTGGAGCCGCAGCTCCTGTCAAAACCCGATTCCCGAATACACGAAGCTATCTGAATCCGATCCATGAGCCAGCGCCAGCCAAGTCAAGTCGGGCCAGGAGAGTACGCTCTCTAGATTTTCGATTCTCGTTTCTCGATCATCGATTCTCTATTCTGACAGCAGCCAGAGCAAGCCTGTCAAAGCTTTCAATACAATCATCAGCAAGGTACTAAGCAAAAGAACAGAAAAGAGGCAAAGAAAAGGCAAAATACTGTTTTGTGTATATAGGTATTCCGTAATCGCGAATCTGCCAACTGATCGATTTAACGCGGCACAGTTTCGAATTGCAGATCATCACGTCCTCACCCGATATGTCGGCGGCCCGCTTGCCCTACTATCAGCAGGATCAGCCGGATGGGCAGCAGCAGCAGCGCCACGTTGGACGTGCCCAGAATCGCGGCTACTACGAGCAGCGCGGCTCTGGATCCCGGCGTGAGCGTGAGCGCAGCCGCTCCATGGAGCGCTACAGCCGACGCTACAGTCGGAGCCGTTCTCACTCCCGCAGCCGCAGTCGCTCCGCGGAGCGCTCTTCAGGCCAACGTCGACGACGCGACGACCGCCGCCAGCAACAGTCACGCTATCATCGGGACCGAGACTCTAGGGATCGCTCCAGAGACCGCTCTAGGGATCGTGAACGTGACCGTGACTACTTTAGGCGTTCCAACCGACGCTCGGAGTCGCCTGGCTTTGGACCCAGCAGCAGCAGCAGCAGTTCCAGCCAGCGGAGGGGAAACCATGGAGCATCGTCCATTGGCAGAGCCGAAATGAACGCCGTATACAAGGCTGCCGCGGCCGCAAGCGCAGCTGCCGAACAGGCCCAGATGGGCGGAAAAGCCGGCTCCAGTTCCGTTGCATCTGCCGTGGGTGCCTACTACAATCTAGATACTGACGAGCCCTTCGACAAGGAGCGCATCCACCGCGAGATGGAGCAGAAGCTGCGCGAAGCGCTAGCCAGGGAAGGCAAGGTGTATCCGCCGCCCAAGCCGGAGCCGCCGTCGCATCCCGTATTCGCCAACGACGGCTCGTTCATGGAGCTGTTCAAGAAAATGCAGGAGCAGAAGCAGCAAGCGAGCACCGCGCAGGTGCAGCAGTCAGCAGACCTCGCCGGCGTTGGATTGGAGCATCTGGTTTTGCCACAGCAACTGCAGCACATTTCCGCACCGGAGGCAGCGTCGTCATCGTCGTTGTCGGCAGCAGCTCCCCCGTTGCCGGCCATTGCTGTGGGGGCGGCCAGCAGCGCAGCCGCTCCATACATCGCCGCGGCGGCGGCCGGCAAGTTGGCACCGCCGCCGCCCATTGTTGGTCGCCGTCGGGGCGGCAAGATCCTAAAGACCGGCGTAGTGGCTAAGCTCAAGACGCCCAACGAGCGCGATGTCGATCCCAAGGACTTCTGGTCGCTCTACCTGGCGGAGGTCAACAAGTACAAGAGCAACGCCTGTGACACGGACAACGGCAAGCGGCCACTGGTCAAGTAGTCGCTGCATCTGCCGCAACAGCTACCAAAGCTACAGTTCCCCATAGAAACATGAACTTGAACGCAGGCAGAATAGGCGTGAACTCCCCAGTTGCTACCTTACCCCCTCTTCCCCCCTGACATACACACCACACACACACACACATACAAACACGCCCTCCGATTACCCAACTCCTTGAAGACTTACGAGAGCACAGTCCTGTAGTCTTTTTAGTCTTAGAGGAAGGCGAGCCGGAGGCAGCGCGAGCGATGTAATTTGTATTTTTCACACTGGTCTCGAGGGACTAGCCGCAGAGCCTCGAAATTAACCACTTTATGCAATTATAATAGTCTAGATCGTAAGCCGTAGATTTATACGATATGTATCTCTATAAATAACATGATTGTATATACCGCTCATTCAGCATTGACAAACTTGAAGAACTAACCAATGTGATTTATGTGTCTATCTCTTCCTTCCCCGTTTGCGCACTGAAATTGTATCTTTCGTTCTTATTTCCTCCATTCAATCCGTTAACACCTTTTCTCACTCACCTGCCACATCCATCTCTTTCGTTTTCATACCGACTATGTCACACTGGCCACCCCTCTATCTCTATCTCTATCTCTATCTCTGTCGCCTCGGTTTACGATTCGGTTAATATTCTGTTCCCTTGCTTCCCTCGGTTCTTCTGTTCATTTTTATTTCCTTTTCCCAACTAAAGTCTATATGCAATTTTTCATGTCCAAAAACAAAAGCAGCGACAAGTCGTCAGACAGCAGCAACATGTCCGCCTACAAGCTGGAGACCGCCCCCTTCGATCCGCGTTTCCCCAACCAGAACGTGACCCGCTACTGCTACCAGTCGTACATCGACTTCCACCGCTGCCAAAAGAAGCGCGGCGAGGACTTTGCTCCCTGCAACTACTTCCAGAAGGTGTACAAGTCGATGTGCCCCAACGCCTGGGTGGAGAAGTGGGACGATCAGCGCGAGAGCGGCACATTCCCAGGCCGCATCTAAGCATGGTCCGGCCACCTCATCCAAAACACCCGAACCAGACACAGAAGCACACGCAGAGAAGCCACACGATCGGTAGACGATGGATGTAGAGCGGCGGGAAAGGAGGATAGGAGGTCGTCGTCGTCGTCGTCTCCTAGCATCCCAACCAGGATCCCGGCGATAGCAACAATTCCTAGAGAGAAAATTTTTCATGTTTGTGCTTTCCCGAGCGGTGAATGAAGACCATCATCGACAAATACAAAAACAAATACACAATTGTTTAATTCTGTGAATTCTGAATCGATCATTTGTTTCTTCTTCATCCTGTTCTGAATCTTGTTGTTGCCGGCCGTTGTTGTTGAGCACGTGGACCTGGAACTGTATTCCGATGTCTTATTAATTAATAAAAACTTAGTCACGAAGTCGCAAGCGTTTCATCATTTCGTCACTTGTAGCTTGATGCTTTCGACCTTGTCCCGGTATTGGTTATTTTCTAGATCCCATGTGGGCACGACAGCTCTGAAGGTTGCTCGCCTTTGCCTTCGTTTCACTCCCTCCTCCACTCCTTCCTCCTGCTTGGAAAGCCATCACAACAGTTTAAGCTTGCCATCAGGATGACTTGTTCTTGCGCCTGACCCAATAACAGCCCCTTGCTAGAACTCCAAGGAAAACTAACCAGATATGGGCCTGCATCGTTTATTTAATATGTATTTTCTTTGGTTATTACAAGTTCTTCAAATGTGCCTCATCGCAGTGTCCATTCCCATGCCGGCCCCAAGACGGGACAAGCGCCGGATATTACACGTTTGGCCTCAGCATTAGCCCTTGTTTTCGATCATTAGTTTAGTTATTAATTTGGTTTTTAGTGTATACATATTCGTATATATGCGACTTTAAGATTTCCACTACGTTAGTTTGCTTAGTTAGTTGTTATTATCCTTATGTGGTAAATATTGAATTAAACGGAGTGAACCCTTGTCTGACAAGAATCCTGGTAAATGCCGAGCCAAAGCCATTGTCCCCCGATCGATCGGACATTGCTGTTGAACATTAAAACATGGACATGCGAGGAACGGAACTAACAACTTAGTCTGAGTCCGAGTAGAATTAGCACAAATCAACAATTGCGGACGGCAGCAATTCCTATATGAACTAAGGACTAAATCAACCTAACAGGAAACGGGAAAAAGGAAACTTGAGTTCAAAATGTTAGCGAAGGGAAAACGGAAACCAATCTATACGATAGAGAAGTGCCTGCCTGGCAATGTCCAATCCCTGAGGCCCTCTAGCTTTAGCCTTATATCCTACGTATATATCACTAAGTGGTAATGCCCCAGGCGGCATTTATCGCGCGAATCGGATTGGAATTCATTTGAGTTTGTACCGCAGTTTGCATGGATCTCGGAGCTTAAAATACAGAATTATGTTGTACGGATATAATGCTGAGACGGCTACTCGAGCGGATCCTCTGGAGTCCAGCCTTAGCTAAGTGCGGCACGACTCGGGATCCTTCAGCGATTGCGAGTTACATATATCGACATGTCGAGTGTACTATATAGTGTATCAATTACAGTAGTGGCTTAACTTTGGCTAACTCTAGTTCTAACTCTAAACTGGCCTGGTGTGTGTAGCTCCAACTGTACAGGTCTAAAATTCAAATGCATCAACGGATCTCGATGCCTCTGCTATATACTGAGCATCGGCAGTACATAGTTCCCCCTCCGCTCCTCCTGTTATTGTACTTAGTAGGTATTGTAGTATTGTATTCTCTGGGGGGTTCTCCGGGAGTGTGTATAGAGTTTTAAACGTAATCCTTAGGCCTATTTGATAGTGGAAATGAAACGAAGTCCGCTGGCTGCTGCTGATATATGTAGGTATGTACATATGTCGCCGCTTCCGTTTCCGGTCTGGTATCGTATCGTATAATTATAACACAGATATGAACTGATTAGTAATGGCGGCGCCTGTGCCGTGCGATATTTGAAGTGGGAGAAGCGTAACTAGTATTAAGTAGTTGGGCTTAGTGTCAGTTGCAGGAATACAACGTACCCGTGATCCTCGGATCACTCATCACTCATCCATCCTTTGTGTTCCTATATGCTTATGTACGTAAGTGTGTCTGTAGTAACATTCGAATATATGTAAGTGGAGGAGAACAAAATATTCCGGCATCCGGAATCCGAAATCTGGTTTCTACCTGTGCAATATTAGAGGAGCCTTACGTCTACAATTTTCCTCTCGAAGAGTTGCCCGCTGGAATAACAGACCCATATCCATTAAAGCTTCTCCCTCTCCTTCTACTCCTGTCCGATCCACTTGCTTACTCTGTCCACCTGTCTATCTATCCGCCTGTTTCCATGTCCAGTATTTGGCACTTTGTGCCCCAACTACAAATTCTACATGCAACTGTACTTGTCTTGTCGCCCCTACTATCCGACAGACTCTCTAGAGTGCCTGTTCCCTGGCATGCCAGGTCACTGCCTTAACCCCCGACCTGTTATCCAACCACGCCCAAGTACCGCAGCCCGTAGCCCCCTTACGGGTATAGTTACATGTAGCTATTGCTTGTTTGTTATCCAATGTCACGGACGATCTCAATCTTGTCGCACAGCTCCGAGTCGGGGTCGTGGATGGTGGTGAAGTGGGTCCGGTCGCTGCGGAATGTGTTCCGCTCGTTCGAGCTGCTCTTAATGGACCGCTCCGAGGGCGTCTCAGTACCGCTCAGCTGGATGCGCTTCTGCAAAGCGGACACAAAATTCTGCAGGGAGACGGGCCACATGAATATCTGCTCCCAGGGACTTTCGACTTTCCACTCACCTGCGATATGATGTCGCCGCGGGCCGTGCGCACCTGGTAGAGGTAGCGGAACTTGCGCTGCCTGGCCTCCTCGCGCGTCTCCCGGGTGCGCGACTGAGATCGTCGAACCGGGGCGTGGGTGTGTCCTGGCCCCGCCTGCTGCTGGCTGCTGTTTGGCAGGTGAGCGGCATGGGCGTGTCCGGGATGGTTGTGGTGCCGCATATAGACGCGCTTCCGATGGTCCACACGCCAGGCGGTGATGAAGCACTGCACCATGATGCTGAGCACAATGGTGATGGGCCAGGCGGCGATCAGGAGGCCGCCGTAGCAAGGAGGCGGCGTTGGATGCGGCCGCATGCTGAGTATCTGCAATCGGGCGATTAGAACCAGAAATGAATCCATCCTCCTGCAGTCCAACTCACCCAACTGATGGTCTCCAGTCCGTGCATAAAGAAGTCAATGGCGCCGAGGATCATGGCGGTGCCCACGATGCTGGAGGTGAGTATGGTCACATACTTAACGCAACACAGGGTCAACACCGAGCAGATGACAGCGCCGCCCACCACCGCCACGTAGATTTCGCGGTACTGTGGACACACGAAAGAGAGTTGGAGCTGGTGCGCAGTGAAGGTGCGTTCCAAGCACTACTTACCCCGAACTCGTTGTCTGGCATGGTGGCTACGCACACGGCCATGGCGGCGCCGGAGAGCAGGGCGCCGGCAAAGGCGCTGATCAGGACGGATGCCACCGGGTAGGTGGATCCGAGGACAGCGCCTAGCAGTCCCGCCACGATGGCCAACGCCGAGTCCGCCGGCTTGCCCAAGAAGGTGATCTGGAAGTCCTGTAGAATGAAGATGCCGTTGGCGCCCACCATAAGGCCGCTGAGGAAGCCGACAGCGCGCAAGCATCGGTAACCTAGCAAGGCGTAAACAATGCCGAAGACCGCAAAGATGGCCCACAGGATGGCGGCCAGCGGTTCAGGTGCAGTCGGTGTGCACGTCTGACCCTCGAGAATGCCCTGCAGACGGAGAGAGAGAGAGAGAGAGGGAGAAACGGGGTTTTTTAAGGACTCTAGGTTAGAGGCGGGTCATCGCTGGGGTAATTCGATCAAGGACGCTGACACACATCGCAATGGGGCCGCAATGATGGCGCCACTCCTGGCCACTGGCAAATGCAGTGACTCATTCACATCCCATGCAAGTTTATGCGCAGCCAGCATAGAAAAGAGTTCATGTTATAACACTCTTTGTAGTTGGGAAAACTTTCAATGAAATTCCTTTCCTTTCAGTAACTAGACTACTTCCAGCTATGACTGAAGCTCAAAACTAATAGACATGGAGGGTTTTATTAATCTGAATATCAGTCTCATTGATCGATTAACTATTTTTAACAATTTTAATTTATAGTAAATATATAAGGAAACAATTATAAAAGCTCTGAGAAATCAGTCTCAAAAAGATCTTGGTGATATACTAAGCGGCATACAGGTCGTATGAGTAATATGAATTGAAACGTTAAGACTATTACATGAAAGTGTTGAACCAATTGCTAATAGCAGAAGTATACAAACTTCGGGTTTCTAGCTTCTAGCTTGTTATTAATGAATTATACCTGATTAAGTTTAAAGCTAGAGTTAAGTTTAAATTTAACTTTTACGTAGAAAGGTTTAAGCTTAATGAAACAAAGTAAAACTAAGACCTAAAATATTCACAAATTTAAAACTAAACAATTAAATACATAGATGATGTTGTATATATTTATTTATTATATGTATAATCGTGGGTTACGATCAACGTAAAAACAAAATTTAAAAAAAATATATAATTATAATAAAACCAAACATGGTTCAATAACGTGTTAATTTTTGTACAAGAAATTATTTTTTTCTGAGTGCACATGCACTCGTAAATAGTATTTGATGTACCGTTATCTTTCTGGCGACAACATGCCCTGCGAATTTCCTGCCTTTTTTCGGTGGGGAGGGGAATGTGAGTGCAGGAATGTTGTGAAGTGGAGCCCATGCACCGCTGTTTGCGCACTTGGCGCCGCATGAGCGCAGCTCCAGCTTTTGACACACAAACCCCACTTATACACATTACACTCGACACTCGGCACTCGACACTTTGCATATTGTCTCGACTTAACCTAAAAACCCTGCAAATTTGCGCGCATATGTGTGCGTGTGTGTGCGGTATTTACTGCAAATTGCTGCGACCTTTTATGGCAATGTATTAATGTGGGGGCGGTGGTACGTACCTTGATGAGAAAGGGCCAGTCCAGGTGCGTGATGCCCATGTTGTCGTCGGAGCCATAGTCGTAGCCCACGTCCGCGCCCGCGCTCACCCTCATTGTGGCGACAGATCGAGGATCGTAACTGCTGTTGTTATTATTAGCGTAGTCTTAGTTGTTGTTGTTGGCAGTGCTCTGTAGGATTAGCTGGCGGCTGTGGTTCACTGGCGAGGCTCTCCGCATTCCTGCACTGTTTCGGGCATGGTCTCGTGCTCCTCCTCCAACTCCCCACCTGCGCGTCCTTTGCGTCCTCGCCCTCTCTGTCGCTTTGTGTGTCAACCTGCAGAGCAGATCAAAATAGGGCGGAGCTCCTCGGGGCAGCCTCCCGCTCCTGGGTCCCGATGCAAATCCCTTTGTTTGGCGGCTCCTGCCTAATCCCTGACAGCGCTGCGATCCGGAGTACACATTTTCACTCGATTTCGCACTGCGACATGGGGCGGACAGCGGACTCTTGGCCAGTGGATGTTTGCAGCTTCAATCGGGGCCAAGCCAAAATCGCTTGTGGTACAACAAAAAACACGGTCCTGCGGCCAAGGCGAAAGCAAGCTGCGGCGCCAGACAGGGATGGCAAGACGACGGCGTAGGGCGCGTGGCTTTTCCTCCGTGCGGGTTAGAAAGGGAGCGAGCGAGTGCCCAAGCCAGCCGCAAGTTGCGTAAGCAAACAACCCTCGCTCGACGGAATGGAAGCTTTAAAGCTCACAAAGCTTTCAAAAGCTCAGGAATGAAGCAGGTACAATGAGGCGCACCTTGCAGGAAGCCGACTTATGCCCATCAAGGGCTTTAAGAACAAAGAGGTCGATTTTGAAGATGAAAAAAGAAGCAAGAAATACTTCGATTGGTAAATTATGTATATACTGCCTAGACACTATGGGGTTATTATTATTTCAAACAATTAAGTATTTAAGGCCAGAAGACTCGAAAGTACTGGAACAAAATATTAAAGCTCTATTAGCGAAGTCTTTCTATAAAGTCTATAAAGAACCAATAATTCTCTATTCAATGAGAGCTAATGGTGCGAAGATACCAATAGGATAATGGCTTAAATACCCAATATGGTAAAAATACAGACAGATTTCCAAGATTCTATACCCGGTATCCCCTTAGGATAAAGCCCCTAGTCTTAGCCCAGACAAAGAGAGGCAACTCCGACTGCACAAAGAATATACAAATATATGTACGTATATCTTGATTAGCAAGAGTAAAATATGTTAATCCTCAAGGATTGTACGAGCTAAAGCCACGCTACCAAACGTTAGTACTCGAATCTTAAAGACTGGTTTTAGCTTACAACATTATATTATATAAGACAGCATAGATCCCACGATCCCTACCTGGCAGATGGGAGGAAAAGACAGCCTTGTCGACCGAAATATTTAGTGTGTTATGTCATACATTTTACTAGGACACGTACATATACATAGATGCAGTGCATTATGGGGGTTACAGAGTTACACAGAGTTTGGAATGCGATTAGGCAACGCCGGAATACGCGCCAAGTGCATGCAACAGCTGCATGCTTTCACCGTTGCAGTCGTTTAACAATTAACAGTTCTCTCGATCAACTTGATTGGTTTATATATGCATATATAATGTAATGTGGGTATATATGTATGTAGGTATTTGGGGGCATAAATAGTGGCGAATCGCCAACACACAATGCAATAATAATAGTAATAATAATACGTAAACTACAATTTTTGTTGCGCTAGGTCATCCAACAGCCGGGGGGATGGCCCTTCGCCTTTGCCCTCGCCTTCTTCCCTCCTCGCCCCCGCTAAGCAACAATTGATCGCTCCGATTGCTTTGTGCTCCTCGTCCACCGTCCGACTTTCCGGGCAGACTCCTTACGGGGATCGAATGATGGCCTCGTAGGCGGCGAAAATGATGTTGGCCACTTCGACGGAGCGCGACTTAAGGCTGAGGGTGGCGTCGGGATTGCCCGGCTGCAGCTTCAGCTCCAGCAGTACCCAGATGTTGTTCGTCAGCTTGAGCGACTGGTAGAGCATGTCCTGGCCCTCGACGTTGCGCTTGGCGATGGTGAAGATGTTGTTGGTGGTCATCTTGGAGGCGATGCCATCGGTGGTGCCGATGACGCCGCTCAGGCTGTATTGCAGCTCATTGGCGGCTGGTATTTCCTTCCAAGTGTTTAGGAAAACACGCTTGTCCAGCTGCCCGTCCTCGGCGAACAGCACGTTGCCGTGCACCAGGCACGCGAAGTAGAATATGTCGATGTTGTTCTTTACGGCCACCTGTAGGTTGTTGAGTGGCTCCATGCGCTGGATCGGTCCGTTCGTGCCCAGCGCCAGGCTCACCTCAATGGTCTGATTTGGCGGCAGGGGAGCGGCCTGCAGCGGCGACGAGGGCACCAGGCCGAAGCTGTTCTTGTTCAACTGGATGGCGAAGTTGGTCATCGGCTGCATGGCCTTGTTGGTCAGAGTCATGTCCATGAACACCTCGCCGTTGCGGCGCGAGAATGTGCCCTGGATCTCGAGGCCCTTGCCCTTTTCCGCTGGCAGCCATGTGACCTTCGGTATTTGAACGCCCACCGAGAGCGATCCGCCGCCTAATCCGAAGATGTCGCCCAGCAAGCTACTGGCACCGCCTGGAGCCGCCTCAGCCGGGGGTCCACCCAACAGGATGTCGAGGCCGCCGCCCAGCAAATCAACGTTACTGGTGGCTGCCGGAGCAGAGGGCATGGCGGGCGCATTGATGTCCATGGAGAGCAGGTCGCCGATAAGCGACTCTTGGTTGGGAATGACCATGGCCTCCGAGCCGGCGCCGCTCTCTGCCTGCTCCCCGCCAGCTCCACCTCCGGATCCGGCGGCTCGGTTAGGCAGGGACTTGCGCACTCCAGCCCCGCGGCCCTCGACGAACGCCGTCGGTGGCTTGTGGTACACGCTGGCCAGCGAACTGATGTGGCAAATGAGCTCGTCAAGCAGTGTCGGTTCCAACAGGTCTGTCTCCTCGGAAATTAGCGGCTTGTCGGCCAGCACCACCTCCTTGGCGGCTGCCGGATCGGTGGACAGCAGACGCCAGTAGATGAAGCCGCGGTCCCGAAGATCGGGATTGTCCGAATCCTGAGTGGCCAGCGATAGGACGTGCTGTACCAGCTCCTGCGTGTCCGACGGGCGCTTGAGGAAAAGTTTCACCACGGCCGTCAGCAGTTGCAGCTGCACCTGGGCATTCTCATCCTGAAAAGAGCAGCAGAGGGTCAGTTATTCAGATAAAACATGAATGGCGTGCGCCGTATGTAGGACCCACCTGGAAGCCCTCAAGAAAACTGTCGAGCAGCTCATCGGCATTGTCAATACGTTCCGCATATTCGCCAATGATCCAAACCATCGATGCGCGCGCCTCCGGCTCGTCCAGGGTGTCCAGGTTTTCGCACAGCGTGCTGATGATGCTCTCGTATTTGTTTGGGTATTTGCGGAAGATGTCCTTGATGACAACGATGGCCTCCTGCACGACGTAGTTCACCTTAGTCTGGATTAGGTCCAGCAGCGTCGAAACACAGCGCTCCGCCGATGGCTCAACCTTGATGGCGCAGCGACCGATGGCGCGCACTGCCTTCCGCACGAAATCCACGTCCACCTCGGTGGCATACTCTTTCAGCTCGCTGAGCACCTGGGCGATGTTGCTCTGGTTGGCCAGACGAATCATAATGTCCAGCTTCTCCAGCTTTACGTAGATGGGATCGTTGTACTTGACGAAGAAGACCTTCATCTCGTGCTTGAGGATATCGGGGCGCTTCTGGACGATCAGATTGATGTTGCGCAGTGCCACATACTGCACCTCCGGCTCCGAGGAAAGGAGCGTGACCAGTGGCGGGGCCAGCTTCTTGGTGAGTGTAGCGCAAAAGTCGCTGTCGCTTGACAGCATTTCCAGTAGCTTCATTAGCACCTTGACGGCGCTTAGCACCACAGCGGCGTTGGCGTGGGCCAGGCGCGGCGTGATTCGCTCGCAAATGGACTGCGCCTCGCGCTCATCCTTCGGACTGTAGTTGGCCAACGAGTCGAGGATGAAGACCTGGCCCCACTCGGTACACTCGTTGAGCGCTGTCAGTAGCTTGTTAATGGTCACCGAGTTCATTTCCACCAGCGGCTGTCCGGACTGGCTCGCCTCGTTGATCTCGCTGAGGGCAGCCACGGCATTGGCCACGACCATGGGATTGGAATCGGACAGCAGGTCCTTCAGCTGGTCGAGAAAGCCCTGGTCCTCCACCATAGTGGCCGAAATGTCGTACAGCTTTGCAACGCACACGGCGGCCGTCTTGCGGACGTACGGATCCTCGTCCTTGAGACACTTGCGCAGCGGCTCGCAAAGGTACTCAGTGATCTTGTCCACCCGGATGCAGCCCATGGTGCGCACAGCCAGCGCCCGGATGAGCGGGTTCGAGTCCTCGCAGTCCTTCACAAACGTGTTTACCGCCATAATGGCCATATCCGGCTGCGACTTTGCGTAGTTCATCAGATAAAGGTATACGAGTTTCTTCAGCTCCAGATTGTCCGTCTGCATGCAGTTGACCACATCCGGGAACAACGCGCTCACATCCTTGCCCACGGTCATGCTGGCAATAACCTTCTTCACCGCCTCCTTCTTCTTCTCCTTCTTGTCATTGTTCAGCTCCGACTTGAGCTCGAAGATCTCGCCCTTCTTGGTCGTAGTGAAGTACTTGGAATCGGTCATCGTGGCTGTGGCTGCTACTGCTGCTGTGCTGCTCCTCGCTGCGAACTAGCTCTGGAATGGATGCGAAAAGGAATTCAAGTTTCAGCGGATGTGCGATTATTGATTGCGGCAAGGGAGGCCCCTAGCGAGGGGCGTAGACACACACACACGCACAAACAACAGCCGCATACTCATACTGACGCCCACTGCACGGCGGATACACTCACACTCGCCCGTATCGGAAGCTTGAACACGTCTCAAGAGCGGACTCGATTTTCGCAATGCTCAAAAGGGATTTTGAACAGCGCAGGGAATTGGTCAGCGGTTGTAAGCCTGGCCGGTCGAGACTGCCCAAAACAGTGCCCAGTCATTGGAGTCGCAGGGTAGCGTACATTACCTTGGAAATTAGTTTTTCTGGCACTGGAAAATTGTTTGCTTTTTCTCTTCTCTGCGTAATTGGTGTGACCGTTGGCTCAGACCAGAGAGTGGCCATATACCGTCGATGAATTGGAGTCGAATTGGAATAGTGGGAAATGGAGGCGGAAACTGTGTTAACTCGTTTCTTAGGATAATATCGATTAATGGTGCATATTTTGGCTAAATTTATCGAACAACGCCACTTTAATCTAAAAATTACATTTTAAGCACAATTTTGGCCACCAAGTGGATGAATTTGAGGTTAATTCATTGTTTTCTTCCCTCAACTAGTAAAATAAATAATATAAAATAATATACATTTATATTCTGTTATAAAAAAGGTTGAAGGCACAGATGAAAGGTGCTGAACAATATGTGAAAAGTGCCATAAAAAGGTTGTTTGTCGATTATAGCACCATCGATTGCTTTCGAACTTGTACGGCGCCAGAAGTGACAGAAAATCGGGAAAATCATCTATCTATCTATGGCTGCCATAAGAGCGATAAGTCAATTTAAAGGCATATAAATATTATATTTCACCAACATTATTTTTAGTTAGGTCTGTTAAACATTAGTAAACTCGTCACACAGCCAGTGCGACCAGCTGCCCCAGAGGGGAAAATGCGCTCTTCTTCAGTCGTTCATAAACAAGCGTTATTACATTTTCAATCGGTATCGCCGCGGTCACGCTGTTTTGCAGCTTTAATTTTCGTTCGTTTTTGACGAGTACGGAATCGGAATCGAAAAGAAAAAACATAAGCAGACAGGCGAAGCAGAGCATATTATAATGAATTCCTAAGAAAGTTCGACGCGCGCCGAACTAGTCTGCGTATGTATTCGTGCGAGCAGACAAGCGGATGCATATTTTTTTGGCGTTTGGCTGGCAATAAATGCGTTGTCTTACTGGCTGTGCCCGAATCGTTAAAAGTGCGTGGAAAAGTGTACGAACCAATACACGGAAAGTGGGACAACGGCAACCGAGAGCGCTCGTTGCGCTTGTCAGTGTCTGTGTCTCTGTTGTGTGCGTATGTTTGTGTTTGTGCGAGTGTGTTTGTCGGCTAAGAGTGTGTTTGTGCCCACAGTCTTCTCAGTCGCTCGAGTGCTTTAAAAAGTGTGTTTTATTCCTTGTTTAACGCCGAACGCCCAGACACAGAAGCACAGCGCACCAGTGCATTAGAATGCGCCTGGTCAGCGAGTAACCCTTGCCAGCGGCGAGAAATGAATGATATGGATATGGCCAACATGGAGCATGCCAGCGAATAGCTCGAATCGCGAATTGTGCACGCAAAGAAGGCGCTCTTCTACTCCATCTTCTTTTGTCTGAGTCTGACCGACGACTTTGCCGAATGGTGAGTTTGCCGATTGCTCCCGCTGCTTCGCTTTGCTTAGCCAGTTGGTATTGTTGTTGCTGGTGCTGCTGCTGTTGGGTCAGGGCTTCGGCGGCGGCTGCGTTGTTGTTATTGGCACTGCCGTGTTCTGCACTGCCTGCATTCTGTTGTTGATGTTGGGCCCACTGGAGCTCCGACTTTTCAGTTCTCTCGCCAAAGGGGAGCGGGAGCGGCGCAGTTCTGCTTGTACTGCAGATGCTTGGATGAACAAGCCAGTGCATGTGTGTGTGTGTGTGTGCCCCTGCATTTGTGTATGTATTTTCTCCATGCAGCCGAGCAGCAGAGCAGGGGCAGCGGCGAAGGCGGCCGTGGTGAATTCGGAAGCAAGTGTGGTGGGTTCGGGCCCGTGCGGCGACAGTGTTGCCAACACACACTAGCTCGGCACGTTCGTGGCGGCGCGGCTTTCTCAGCATTTGCTTGTGTTTCCCTCGTTTTGCTCTTGCTGGCTCTCTCCTCTTTCTCACCCCCTTCTCACTCTTACTGTCTGTCTTTCTGCCATTCCTCTTCATCCTCGCCATCGACAGCTGTGTGCGCATGTTTTCAACGCTTATTATTTATTAAATGTTGTTGTTGTTATTCCGCTCGGAGTTTGCGCGGCAATTTCGGTGCGATACCATTTCCCCGCCAACGGGAGCAGAGACTCCTCCGCGCATCGTATCTGGACTCGGATGTGGGTTGCATCAATCTGCGCTTCCCGCGTGCCACAATTACGGATAAATGATTTTGGTGAATGCTAAAATTAGATCCTCTACTTAGTCCGGTTTTCATTCAGTTTTCTTTGATCTGTTTGTGTGTGTGTATGTATATTGGTTTTGTTTGTGTGAGTTCGGAGGTCGTTCGCCCCTTAGAGGGCTCAATACAGGCCGGGTCCAGGTTCCAGGATCCGATTGGAAAAGCTCTCTAACGTCCCTCCTTCACCCTCTGCTTGCAGGCTTCCAGGCGGACACTGGACAACTGGACATAGCAATGAATGATTTACGTCAACAGCAGATGGTAGCAGCGACATCGTCATCAGGATCAGGATTGGGAACGAGAACGTCAACGTCAATCATAACCACAGCAGCAGCCGCATCGTCCACAGCTGAACCATCAGCCGGTCGCGCCAACACAAGTGCAATCAACTCGAATTCAGCGGCATCAGCAATCAGCAGCAGCAACAGCACGAGCACGAGCGAGGAGGAGCAGCGGGTGAGCTCCACATCGTCGCCAGCACAGCGGGAGCAGCAGCTGAATGCGGATCAGGAGCAGGATAACGAACGGGAACGGGAGCAGGAGGTGCAACATCAGCAGCGGGATCAGCGGCACAATCAGCCCGGGCAAATAACCAGCACCACCGCGTCGCCTCCGCCGACGCAACAGCAACAGGAACAGGAGCAGGAGCCACCAACGACGCCGTGCGACGATGCCCCAGGCACAACTGGAGCATCCGCATCAGCATCGGCAAGCTCAGCATCCGGAGAAGCAGCAGCATCGTCAGCAGAAGCAGCGATGGCTGCCACGGCTCTAGACGTTAAGGGCGAGGAGCGCGACGGACACAAGATCATCCTGAAGCTCTCCAAGCACGTCAATCCGAACCCAAACCCAAACCTAAATGAATCTCAGCCGGCTGGCGATGAGCGGCGCGTGGAACCCCTGCGCATTCAGCTGCCCAGTGGCGGCACCGACGGAAGCGTTATGGCCAAGCCCCAAGACGCCTCCGACGCAGACGCCTCCTCCTGCTCTTCGTCGTGTGCCGAAGACGAGATGGCTATCAGCCTCGGCCAGCATCCACGTAGCACGCCGCACATAGTGCCAAAGCTGACTATACGCGCCGCCAACGAGGAGCGAGTGGGCAGCGTAGTGCCCAAGTTGACCATTAAATTGCCCGAAAACCCGGCTGGCTCCAGCAGCAAGTCTAGTTCCGGCTCAGGGGCGGGGAGCGGCGCTCAATCTGCGCTGCCGGCAAAGAACGAAGCCCACCTGTCCAGCCTGTCGCCCGCCTCCGCCTCTTCCTCGTCGGCCTCGTCCTCCTCTTCTTCATCCTCGTCGTCCTCGCTGGCAGAGATCCAGACGGTGCCCAAGCTGATGATCAAGACAACGCTGGCTGGCAGCAGTTGCATAAGCAGCAGTGAGGAGCATTCGCACCAGCAGCAGCAGATACCAAAGTTAACCATCAAGACGGGTGGCGGCGGCGGCGGCCAAGAGCACATGCACACCGTTATCATGACCCACGACCTAAGCAACGCCCAGAGCATCCCAAAACTAACCATCAAGACCAAGTCTATTGAGTTGCTCGAGGACGATCCGGTGGCCAAGGAGCAGCTGCAGCCTCTGCCTAAGCTGACCATTAAGAACCTGTGCTCGCCGAAGCATAAGGTGCGTGCTGTGCTCGAGGAGAAGGTACCCTCGGCTGCCTCTAAGCTGGCGGCCACCTTAAAGCCCGCGCTCAATCCAGCCCCCGCTCCCATGACGAATGGCGGCGAGTCGAACAGCAGCAGCCAGGAGTTCTGCGGCTTCTCCGATCCCGACGCCGACCCGGCTGCCGGTGCGGCGGACGAGGGCCGCCGCAACTCCGACGACATGGACATCGACGAGTCGCTGTCGACGCAGCACGACCCCAAGATGTTTCACAATCTACCGCCGTTGGTCGCCAGCAATGGCATTGCAATCGGAGCCAGCAAGGTCAACAAAGCAAGCAAGGCCAATCCTGCACAGCAGCAGCAGCAGCAGCAGCTACAGCAACCGCAGCACAATGTAGTGGACATGGTGGACCTGACCTCGTCTCCGTCGCCTGGCTCTTCGCCAGCACATGCGCCCAACAGCTTCTCTGGACGCATTTCCCCCGCCCAATCGCACAATCTGCTCCTCGAGTGCCTGCGCATGCAAGCGGCGGCGGCGGCCGCGGTTGAATCTAGCGCTGGAGTCGGTGTCGGAGAAGGTGCCGTTGGCGCACCCGTCTCGCCGAACTCCAATATCCTGCTTAGCCAGCTGACGGCGCCGGCCAAAGGCTTCGCCACGGCCTCGCCCAAGAGCAACTCCAGCAAGTACCCGCAGCTAACGGAGCGCCTGATGGCCAATGGCGGCGGCGGAAGCGGAGTAGGAATAGTACCCGCTGCTGCTATTGCATCTGAAGGCGAGGTAGCCGTTGCGCCGTTGCTGACCTCCGCGAACTCCGACCAGCCCATCATCGACTCCATTGAGATATTGGACACACCCGAAGGCAGTCCGCACATAACGTACATTGACGAGGACCATCACCAGGTGCTCAATAACCATCACCAGAGCAACCACAAGCACGATCTGGCTTCGGACGATGAACAGCACCCGGAGGACGAGCTGCAGGAACTAGACAACAACAACGAGAATCACTTAAAGCGCAACAGCAGTGGGGGCAACGAATCTCCTATAAGTGGCGTAAGTGTTTCCATTTGTGCAATAATATTTCTGTATTTGTCACGTGCTCATTGTCTCTTTCGGCCCACACAGATCCCGCCCAGCAAGCAGAGACGCCTGGACAACGACGAGAACAACCAGCAGTCGCAAAACTGTCACGATACCGCCAACAAGTGTAACGACGCCCACGGCGACTCGCTGCAGGTAGTGCCGCCGACGCATCGCTCTCGCAAGCAGAAGCACGAGCGCATCTTAAACACTGACATCGAGGATACCCTCTTTGCGCCCGTCCAGCAGCAGCAGGTGCTGCTTACGCCGGACCAGAACGGAACCCTGTTCCCAGAAGACGAGGCGGCAGAGTCCAAGGCTCAGGATCCGTTGGAGCATTCGGTCGTACAGCCGCCGCCACCGCCCTCAGCCACACCAGCCGGCACAGGAAAGCGACGAGGCCGACCAAAAAGGGTCCATAATCAAAGCATCACCGATCCCGCCCTTGCCCCCGCCACCCCCACGTCCACGCCCGGCGCCCCGCAAGAGGAGGCTAGCAGCGCTGTCAAATCGCGGCGCGTTCAGCTCTTGCGCAAGCGCCTGGCTATCGACATGGTCAGCGTGGGCCCAGATCAGGCGGAAGCGACGGCGGGAAGCAAGGTGCTCGGCGATCCAGAGGCTCGAGCTGAGGACGAGCTGGCCGGTGCAACTGAGACGCCCCCGCGTCGCGAGAACCGACCGCTAAGGGCCACGCGTCGTACGATGCCCAACACAAATGCGAACACCAACCCACAACCCACGCCCAAGTCAACAAGGAAACGCCAGAGCAAGGCCAGCGCTCAGCACAGTCAGCTCCCGCCGCCACCGCCGCCCACGCTGGTCCAGTTCGGTGGCCCCGAGCCGGAGTCCAACAATAATAACAACAGCAGCAGCAACATGACCTTCGCCCTGGCCGCGCAAATCGACTTGACCATGTGCTCGTCCAGCTCATCGACCTCTTCCGGCACTGCCGCTAACCAGCAACTGATCAGCGGGAGCGGGAGCAGCTCCATGCTGCCTCCCACGACGATTCTGTCTTCCTCGGACCCTCTGCCGGATGTTATATTCCAGCCGAACGACTTCTCCTCGATCATGGCCACGCAGCAGCTGCGCTCGCCGCGCCCCTCCAGCATCAGCGGCGGCAGTGCCGGCGGCAGCCAGCCGGACTCGCACGACGAGGACAACTACAACAGTGCCCTGGATAACTCTGGAGGTAAGGCGGCGCAGTGCATTTTTCATCAGGCAAAATCTCAGCAGGTTTAACTTTACTCTCACTCTCGGTTCCAGACGAATCTGCCTCGACGACCACCAAGCTCTCTATGACGACACCTCCCACGCGAGGACGCGGACGTGGTCGTGGCAGGGGCGGCAGCCGGAGTAACAGAGGCTCTTCGTCGGCGGATCGGTCGGCCAGCACTGGTGGTGGGAATAGCGCCTCTGCGACAACGCAACCACGGGCGCCGCGGATGAGCCGTGGGGCCAGCGCCGTGGCTAAGGCCATAGCCATGAGTAGGCCACGCTGCGTGGGCGGCCTGAAGCACACACCCGATCCCGAGAGGCTCAAGGGTCTGTTCAGTCCGGTAAGTGAAGTTTCCTGTGTTGTTTTCTTGCCTCTGCCGGACCAAGAAAGAATCTAGTGGCAGAAGTATTTATAATACTTTACAAGTCTCAAATTGAAGTCATTTGTAGCTAGGATAAGATCTGGAGATAGTTTATAGGGTATTGTGTTTTAGAGGGGTAAATTCACTTTCAATTACCCAATATTTAATCCGTGACAGTTCTTAGAGAGTGACTGTACCCACCAGCTGGGAGGTTCCATAAAGCCTGCCGCTAACGCTGTGTTCAACCTCAGCATCCTTTACACCCAGTTACTGGTGGCTAATTGAGCTCCCGGGCTCTTCAAATGCCAATCCGGACGAGGGGCTGGACTGGGTGGTGTTGAGATCTGGGATCTTACCATATGCTCACAATGTGGGCCAGCGTGTTGTAGAATATAGAGATGGTCAGTGAAGTTCTGGTGGCTTTTATTTTTATTGGCGTTTAGAATTTGCATCGCCTCGCCCGCTTGTTTATGTTTCGTTACGTAAATTTGGTTTCACACACACACGCACGCCATGTGGAGGGATGAGGAAGGAGGGAGGAGGTATGAGGTATGAGGTATAAGGTATAAGGTATAGGGTAAAGGGAGAGGCGGGCTAATGTTAACGTGTCGTAATTAAAATCAAAGGCGCGCGCCATGTCATGAATTCATTGCCAACGGCCTAAGTGTAAGTGCAAGTAACTGCTGCAACGAATGCGGCAACAACAGCAAAGCGCTGGCCAACAGCATGGGAGGGGGGAAGAAGCAGCATTAGCAGAAGCAGCAGCAGCGCAGCAACGCAGCCGCTTCGATTGTTGTTGGCTTCACCTGCGATTTTAATCAGCTGAAGTTTTTGTTTGGCTCTCGCCAATCGCACACGGGTGCGCGCATGTGTGCGTGTGTGTGAGCGTGCTTGTGTGTGTGTGTTCTGAGTGGGGCGCATGTGTTGGTGCTTGCACTTATTCGCTGGCGGTTGTCCACCTTCACCACACCTGCTGCTGCTGCTGCTGCTGCTGCTCTTCTCTCGCTCTCTCGCGGTCACTCGCTCTCCCAACAAAGCTTTGTGCGTTGAGATTTTTATAAAAAGCTGGCAATGCTGCTCACCGGCGAATTACCTTGTGCAAGTTTAAACATGAACCACGGGCAGGAGGCAAACTTTAAAGGGTATATGTACTGCAAAATGAATAGAATAGTAAATGGAAACCGAAACCCTCTTATTCCGTTTGTTACGTGCCCTCGCTTACAATGCCACTTATTGGCCTGCTCTTTTTCCAGTCGCCGCAAGTCTTCGAGGAGGACACGCGCATGAGCGCGGATCTTAGCAACAGCAGCCAGTCGATGTCGATGGCTAGCCTGATGGAGCCGCCACTAACGCCACAAAAGTAAGTCACCTCCGTCACCCGCCACACGAGTTCCCACTAACAAGTATTTATCCTTCCGCCCGCAGGCAACCCGATTTCCTCAATAACGAGGAGTCGCAGTCGTCCATGGTGAGCAATGTAAGCTTGCTGGACTCGAACCAGGGGCAGTCCGTCGACACCATACTGAGTTCTTTGCAGAAACGTCCAAAGAAAAAGAAGATGGAGATTTGCGTGGCCGAAGAGTAAGTGAACATTGTCTAACATCTCCCTACCCAGGCCGGGACTAATGTTTGAATACTCTGCAGCACGGATTACAGCGCCTCCAGCATCGCGGAGTACGATTGGCCGCCGCCCAAAGGCTGCTGCCCGTCGAAGAACCGCGACACCTTCATGATCCAGGAGCAGGTGGCCCTCTACTTGGGCATAACTAGCTTCAAGCGCAAGTACCCGGACCTGCCGCGCCGCGCCGTCGACATGGAGGAGCGCAACTGGCTGCAGGAGAAGGGGTTGGTCAGCGAGAGGATGTGCGATCTGGGCATCACCGCTGTGTGGGCCTCCGACATCCTGGACATCATGTACGCGGACTTCTACGACAAGTACGAGGACTACAAGGAGTACATCCGCCAGAAGCATCTTCGCGAGATTGAGGCCAAGCAGAAGGCGCTGGGCCTGACCGTTGGTGCCGGACGTGGCCTGCAGGCGCGCGACCGAGCCATGCTCTCGGCCAGCAAGTGGAACGTCTACTTCAACAAGACGTAAGCTAAGACCGTCAGTCCTGCTCAGAAACTGCTTACTAATGACTATCCTTTTGACCCTATCGCCCGCACAGCCGCAAGGACGAGCGCCTGGCCTGCCTGGATCTGCAGACGTTCACGATGAACCAGCCGCTCCAGTCGACGGCGCCCACGTCCACCCGCCTGCACCGCTCGATCGCGAGTGTGGTGCTGGCGGCGGCGGAAGCGGAGAACATGCCGGCGCCACCCACTCTCCTGCCGCCCCGCGTCTACGACGAAGCCTTTCGGGTCTCGGACTATGCCTACCCATTGACCGTGGTGCCGGACCAGTTCTCGTTTGCCTTCCGCCAGTTTGAGCCCGCAGAGCTTAGGTATGTATCCTCCTGAAAGTTGTCTATTGTGCTCACTACTCACGGATTCCCTCTCTCCTGTAGAGCCTATCCCCTAGATACGGCGCTGGACAAGCCTTCGGCCGAACAAGAGATGGAGTTGCTGCAGCCCGCCAACAAGGAGGAAGCTGCTGAGTCCGTCGCCAAGGATCAGGGACCGGATCCGCCGGCGACCAAGGCTCAAACGGTTGCACCCGTCCGTCGCAGCAGAAGATCAGCGCGTCAGCTGCCGGACAAGGAGCGCACTGCCAGCAATTCCAGCACCAGTTCCGCCGGAACGCTCTCATCCGCGTCCAGTGGCAACGATAGCAGCAGTGATACGGTGAGTCTCGCCACAGCGCATGGCCCAAGAGGGATGAAACTGACGTAAGGTATTGCTTCGTATTATAGGACAGTGGAGACGACAGCGACTGCAGCAGCAGCAGCTCGAGCAGTTGCAGCTCGGCGGCCGCTTCGAGTGGAGCTGGCAGCGAGGACGAGGGAGGGAATGAGACTGGGCTCGCCCAGACGTCGTCCAGGCTCTCCAACTGCGGCGTCTGTCTACGCAGCCAGCACCGCAACGCTAGGGACATGCCAGAGGCCTTCATCCGATGCTACAGTTGCCGACGGCGCGGTAAGTACTACAGCTGGTATGCCGACCTGCCAAAGGCCGCCCATTAACCAACGTCCGCTCTGCCTTTCAGTCCATCCCAGCTGCATCGACATGCCGCAGCGCATGGTGGGGCGCGTACGAAACTACAACTGGCAATGCGCCGGCTGCAAGTGTTGCATCAAGTGCCGGAGCAGTCAGCAGCCGGGAAAAATGCTCTATTGCGAGCAGTGCGATCGAGGCTACCACATTTACTGCCTGGGCCTCAAGACAGTGCCAGATGGTAAGTGTTCAAGCCCCGTGCTGATTCTACTTAACAGACAGGAGGCAGGAGTTGACATTTATTTGGCAATTTCAGGACGATGGAGCTGCGAACGCTGCTGTGTGTGCATGCGGTGCGGTGCCACTCGACCCGAGGGACTGCCCCAGGTGGCTGCCTTTGCGATGGCAGCGTCGCCCAATGGCGAGCGCTCCAAAGTGCCCCGCGGCAAGCGCCTGAAGTGGGTGCACGAGTACCGCATCGACCACGTAACTAAGCTGCGAGAGCACGCCGCCATGTTCTGCGTGCCCTGTGCGCGGACGAAACCTGCCAAGCGCCAGCCAGTGGCTTCCGCCGTGTCGGCGACCATCTCCTCCGTTTCTGTGTCGCTGCCCACCAGTGCAGCTGCTAGCCCGTTACAGAGTCCCAGTCCGACGACTAATGGCGGTCAGGCGCTCACCACCGGATCGGCGGAACTGAGTCCAAAGGCGGCTATATTGTCGCAGCCACCTAGCCTAGAAGCAACACCGACGTCGACGGCGACCTCGACAACAACCGGCGGCCCGGTTGCGTCCGCGACGAGCAGGCGACAGCAGGTAACGTCGGCCAGCATTACAACAATGCAATGCAGCTTCAGCCGGAACAGTGCCTCCGACGAACCAACGACTGCTATGTCGACGGCAACGGCGACCATCACGGCAACAGCAGCGGCGACCGCAGGGACATCTGCAGCTGAGGCAGCGACCGCCACGCCCATAGGAATAGCGCCGCCGCCGGTTGTTGCCTGAGTGGGGGTCATACGTTATTGTGCCAAGCGCACTCTAACGGACTTATAGTAAGCGCCGGACGCGGCTCCCACCCCACCCCCTACTGGTGCCAGCAACCGGCCACACACACACACACAGCTGCATAGTATTACTGAATGCGACAAGGGAGGAAGAAGAGGAGGATTAGGAACCTAAATGGAGGAATTTTTTTTTTGTCACCATCATTATTCTTTGTCAGTACAACGTATTGCAATTGTTTTATATATATATATTTTACCCACTAAATAGTTGTGTTACTTAACTTGCTAATGTTACACGAACACCAACACACACATGACAAGCACACACCACACCCACACACAACACGACAAATAGTAAAAAGAGCAGCTTAAGTTAAACGCTTTGTATACTCCTAAGTTGAAACATCGCCTAGCACTTAAGTAACCACACAAATCATTATGTTTCTAGATAATATTCATCGGACGCATTTTAGTTCAATTGCAGTCTGTCTTTGTTTGTCCCTGTCCCCTAACGCCCACACACACCACACGCCGCACACCACATACCACACACCACACCTGAAGGCCTAACTGTTCCGTGTTACTGTTTGCTTTTGTATCGAATTAGTGTGTTATTGATTACGTCTATGTCTCTGAGTATAAGCCACTGTACTATATATTATCTATATACGCAAAGAGCGAACGAAATATGATTATGATGATTTGTGCTCCGAATTTTTTGTCACGGTATATGTACGTATTTGTAAGAGCCACAACACAACCCGTAGTTAGTAAGTAGTTAAGCACAACATATTATGTACGTAGGTAGCGTCATCAGCAGCCTGGTTTTCCCAAGATTTTATCCCGATTCCCCGTTCAGTTTCGCTGGGATGGGGCGAGGATCCTGTAGTTGTACGGCTAAGATTGTATTATACGTGTAATTTATGCTAACACATAAACGAAACCACAAAAACAAACATAATATTTACTACCTGTAGGTATAAGGAAGCACAAGAGCAGAGTGGAGAGGATTGCATAGGCGATGAGGATTCCGGTGGGGAGAACGCAAAGATTGATGAGGAAAACCATGTGTGAAATAGAGTTAGGTTCCGATGCAGCAGCCGCCGCAGTAGAGATCGATAAGTTAAAAGTTAGCCTTAAGTTGTTCGTTTGACATACAGTGGGTGCAACCACACAGGCGCAGCTGCAGATGCCAGCGAGCCGCCGTTAATCTACTTTTCCATTGAGTTTAACGCTTAAGTCCCTAAGTCCCTAAGTAATCTACTGTAATGTACACAAACACATACGAGAAGATCTATTTTTAAGTCGAATAAAACAGCAGCATTAATATCCTGGTCTTACCACGACCTCACTCTCCATCAGCCCATCTTCCAGCTCGTGGCCGTCGCGCCACGTCAGCACCGAGCATCGCAGCACCTCGCTGTGGTCGGCAGCAGCGCCCAGCTCCTCGTGCAGCTCGTAGCCACGGCGGACGCAGGCTACATCCACCTCCCGTAGCTGCTGCATGGCGCAAAGGTCGTTGCAGCTGTCGCCAATGTACACGACGCGGTCGTAGATTCCGCTGCATATCAGCTCCTGCATGACGGTGCCCTTGCAGAGATTTTTCGGACAGAGGTCGCAGTCCATCTGCTCCTCGTAGGGCAGAACCAACACTTCCCCGTTTTCCTGCACCCAGGCGGGATTTGTGTACACTCTGGCGAAGAGGTCCTCGATGCCATACTCCGTTAGCCACTCGCCGATGAAGAATGAGTTGGCATCGCTGACGATGCATAGGTCGACCGCTGGGTTAACGGCCAGGCGTCGCACGACACGTAGCATTCCGGGCACTGGGTCCATGTGACGCACGCACTTGCTCACCGCCGTCGAGTTGACCTTATGCTCGCCGTGCAGCTCCTCCAGCACGCTGGAGATGAAGGTTAGCCAGCCGCACTTGGGAATCAGCTGCTGCAGTTCCTTGCTCCTCTGTGCACTCGGCAGCAGATGACTAACTACGAGATAGGAGTCCTGCTGCACAAGTGTCTTGTCGAAGTCGATGGCGGCCAGGATGCGACCACCGCTGGCGCTGGCAACGTCGCCGCTCTGGCAAAAGCGGCGACGGAGGCCCTGCAGATGACGACGTACAATCTGGAAGTACTTTGACGACACGGCAAACATATTGGTGATTTTGGTGGGGAAAACAAACGAATTTGACTTTAATATCAACAACACACACCCATTTACATGGTACAATATACATTAAGGTCAAAGCACATCGATATTGGGTGAACAGGTCCGGGCCCAGCGAAACCATTATCCTCCACCGGCCTTGGCCAGACTCTGTGCCGACAAAACACGTGAACATGCAACATTTATAGCGTAATTTTAGATATTGTCACTGAAAATATGATTTGGTTTTGCCTCGGTTCAGCGTAAATACGTTCCAAAATTCAAATACATGTGTAAAATACATCCATAGTTTGTGTGTAGACTTGGTGACATGCGAAAAGCTATGCAAATGCATCGTACGGAACTGCACAAACGAGTTTGGGTGCCTCTAGGCAACCGCATGTGTATGTACGTGTATAATTAACTATATTATATATCGGCAAATTCATTGGCTAACTATAACAATTGGAGTTTGGATTCAGCATCTATCGGCGTCATTCCGCAAAAATCGATGGACTTCTAGCCAGAACTGATCCTGGATAAGTGCTCCTGCTTCAGCTCCACTTTCAAATGCGTCTCGTTCAAAGCTGATAACACCATCTGGCATACTTTGGGATTATTGGGGAACTTGTCCCGACCAAATTCGAAGACGAGCCTCTGGGGAAGTCTGGGATATGTGGAGTTGAGTTTGGGCTTGGAAGCAGCTTGCTTTTTATCGGACGAAAATACCTATTGTCCTTGTAAATTTCAGTGAGCTCTGAGGGAACACAAAAACCCAGTATGGTGCCATCTCGTTCTATTTCGCAGCTCTATCGCCCCTGCTGCTGCTCTTAAACTGTGGTCTGTACATTCTGCACGGCCTTGGAGAGCTCCACCTTGGAAGGTATCAGATAAAATGCCGGGGTCATCGTCTCCCCGCATGGACACTTGCAGGCTGCAACAAAAAGAGAAACATCAGCTTTATAGTCGACGCTATCTTTCTCAGACACGAGGAACCCACCGTTGATCCAGCTGAAGTTGCCCAGCTTCTGCTCGCACTTGGGGCAGTAGAGACGTCCCTGGGTGTTCAGCATGATGCGGTGCATCCAGGCAATGGGCTCCACAAACAAAATGCTCCGGCAATGGTTTGGCGCCCTCTCATGTCCAGGTGAACCAAGCGAAGACTGCCGGATGCGCTCGGCCAGCTGCTCAAGCATGCGGGATCCGCTCTGGTTCTCCGACTGGGCCTGGGCACCGGTTTCCTCCTTCGGGGCGACAGCTGGAGCAGGTGGCGACGACTCCTGCGGAGGTCTGTCGCGTGGCTTATGCTCCAGCACGTGCGACTTGGAGGCCAGAACGCGGCGGCAGCGACGACAGCGAAACACAATCGGCTCGGGATTCTCGCGCGTTATGTCCGGATCCGGACGCACAACGCTGTGGAAGCTCTGCGGCAGTATCTTGGCCTTGCGCATCTGCTCGCCGGCCAGGCGCAGGCGGTGGATCTTGTAGCGCTGATAGCTGGGATCGATTTTGCAGCCCATGCGGCGGAAGAGCTTTAGTTGGCTGACGAAGCCCGCGTTGGGCTGGACAAAGCGGCGCTTGGCCTTGACCAGCTCGTAGGCGGGCAGGAAGTCCAGATTGTGGTGCTTCATCATGTAGGCGATGACTGTGGAGGAGCTGCGGCTCACCCCGAAGTAGCTGTCAGAAGAGCAGGTAAAGCTTCTGTTTACAGGTCGAACAGGGACATGTGCTTACCAGTGCACCAGCACGTTACCCTTCTGGGCCAAGGCTGCGCTAATAAAGTCGACGCAGCCCTCCAAATGCTGCAGGATGTCCTCGCGCGGCATGTCGGCAACTGAAAGGTTGGACACTGGTACTGGACAACCACCACAGTAGAATGTCCGATTGGTGCTTACTCACTCTGAATGTACTTGGTGGTGAGGAAGCTGGCCTCCAGTATGTGCTGCGGCAGGGGCACCGAATCGAGGGTCAGGATGTGCGTGATCTTGAAGGAGCGCAGCGTCTCCATGTGCGTGGCCGCCGTCAGATTGCCTGCGTCAGCGGAGCAACTGTTAGGATAGCAAACTTCCAACCTATGAGGCTATATGCTCACCCAGAAACAGGCCCGTCTCGATCTCGTCTATGCTCACGGGCCCGCCGTCGAAGTCCTCGCGCGTCAGCGCCCCCGAGTCCTGCGGCTTGCCCCCCGTTGTGCAGGAGGCGGACGACCTTGCCTGTGGGTGGTGCTTCGCCATGATCCGCCCCGATCCCAAGCTAAAGCTTGTTGACCTCACGAAAGTATCTCGAATGTTTGGTTCTGCGGACCACAATCGAGTTGTAAATGTCGATAGTAAGCGATAGTAACGAATATCGATGTATTTCTAGCTCTACTGCTGCCTATCGGCGTTGGCGCATATCTATAGAACCAAACGACTGCCGGCGACCAAAATAGCAATATAAAATTAGGGAAAACGTGAATAGACAGACACCATGACCACGCTGCGACCCTTCACCTGCGACGACCTTTTTAAGTTCAACAATGTGTGAGTAGTAAGCCCGCTATCCCGCCTCAGTAGTGCTTATAATGCCGCCGTTCGTCCCTAGCAACTTCGACCCACTTACGGAGACCTACGGCTTGTCCTTCTACACGCAATACCTGGCCAAGTGGCCTGAGTACTTCCAGCTGGCGGAGTCCCCCAGTGGCCAGATCATGGGCTACAGTAAGTACCCCCACCACCACAACTGGTGCCACTGAAAACTTACCTAATTCCGCTGCAGTCATGGGCAAAGTGGAGGGCCATATGGACAACTGGCATGGGCACGTAACGGCGTTGACGGTGTCCCCCGACTACCGGAGACTTGGCTTGGCGGCGCTGCTTATGAGCTTCCTCGAGGACATTTCGGAAAAGTAGATACCTCCACTATTGACCACCGCCGGCACTCATTCATCTCTTGTCTGACATTTCTTTGCAGGAAGCGGGCATACTTCGTGGATCTGTTTGTACGGAAGAGCAACCAGGTGGCGATTAATATGTACAAGAATCTGGGCTACATCATCTACCGCACCATACTCGAGTACTATTCGGGCGACCAGGACGAGGATGCGTACGGTAAGTGGACTTCTACCTGGCGGCGAGACCCCACCTAATGCCGTGCTCCTTGTTGCAGATATGAGAAAAGCGATGTCGAGGGACGTGAACAAGAAGTCGGTCATACCGTATACGCAACCTGTACGACTGGAAGATATAGATATGAATTGATACGATCAACCCAGTAGTAGCGCCCGCAACCGCATTTATGTCTAACTGATCCCCGATCCACCACCTCAAACGGGCGCGCGAGCCCCAATCACTTTCTATTTACTACATAAAAGACCTGTAAATAATCCGCAGTCCCACGACCTTCCTTCCCGGTGATAACCATCTAAAACGAAACGGCAGTCCTGCTTGCCCCGATCCCTGCACTTGCCCAGAGTAGAACTGTATTAACCTCGAACTTCTTCTTTAATAATCAAAATCAAGATTTCCCAAGCCGATGGTAAATAATGTCCGTAGTTGACACATGTGTGTGTGTAGTGTGTTCCGGCACTTCGGAAAGGTAAATAACGTGCGCAACAGTTGATTTCTTCATTGTAAATGACAGAAAGTATCTAACGCCATCGTCATTGGCATCGCCACCGCAACTCGCACATCCTGCCCAGCTGCTGCGTGTATACGATCCTCTAACGGTGTCGAATGTTTTTTGCAGATCACAATGCGCGAGCTGCGCCGCCAAATGAGACACGACCACTAACTGGGACCTATCCAACGGCCTGCTGCTACCGCCAGGCCTAGCATAACACCACATAACCCCTAGCCCTTAGCAACAGTCCATCGTTTGCTTTATCGGCGGCTCTAAGTCGATTCCAAAATTATAATTCTATTAGAGAGCCTCTCCCGCTTGACAAATAAATATACAACATAAATATCTGTCATTTAGCATGTTAGTAGTTATTTTGGTCATGATACAATCATGATTGTATCATGATTTTGGTTATGGTATTCAAGTTCAATTCTAGCGGATCAGGCTGCCCGACGGCAACAGCAACATCGAGAGAGGAAGATAGGTGCAATGTTCAATACTGATGTATACCGCGATCAATATCTTAACGAACATTTTTAGTTTTCAGTTTTTAAATATATATATAATTTGTCTTTTAAATATTTTAAACTCATATTTCCTGAATGCTTCATATTTGTTTGTCACAATAAAATATTTGAGTTCAGTTAGTATGCGCTCTAATTTGGCACAGTCTGATGTATAAAACAGAAAGTAGATTTAGCACTCGGATATCTCAGAGTTAGTTTTAACGATTTATTACCAGGGATATTCAAGGCGTACTTACCAATTTGCATGCCCAGAAGGATGTTTCCGAGTCCTCGCACTCTTGGCAACCGCCGTTTAATCAATAGTCTATGCCTCCTAAATTTATCCACTGCCCGATGGGTTGAGTCAGTCCGCGAAAAATGGCGAAGAAGGGCGGAGTCCAGCAGCTCCAAGCGGACCTTGCCTCGGACGAGGAGTTCGAGAAGTTCCTGCAGCGGTCCGGCTTGCTGGGTACGTGCCTAGAAGATGGGAGTGGGGCAAAGAATTACTAATTACTAATCCTGTGGCAACCGTCAGTGCTCGATATATACTCGGAGTGGTGCGGCCCCTGCCTGGGCATGGTCGGCAGTCTGCGGAAGATCAAGCTGGAGCTGGGCGGCGACAACCTGCAGCTGGCCATCGTAAGAGCTCGGGGAAAGAGTTGGTTCCATCCCACGTAACACACACTCACCTACATACATGGCTCTTTTCCGGAACAACACAACACCACACCATGCACAGTGCAAGTCGGGCTCCATCTCCTACCTTGAGCGGTTCAACAAGAAGAGCGAGCCCACCTGGATGTTCGTCACGGTGAGTAGCGTCACGGCTACGAATTCCCCCATTAATCTGGCAGAGAACTTCAACTCCACACCATATTCTGGCAGAACGGCAAAGCCATCAACATCATGTTCGGCACGGATGTGCCCAAGCTGGTGGCCATGATCACCAAGATGCTGCAGTCGACGATGGCCAAGGAGTCACATGTGAGCTATGAGATCACCGAGCTGCAGCCCATCGAGCTTCAGCAGCAGGAGGTGCGCATCCGGGCGCTGCGAGTTGCAGAGGAGATCGAGCTGGCGGAGAGCCGGCGCAAGCGGGTCGAATACCTGCGCAGCGTCACCGACTGCATCATGGCCAACCTGCCCGATATCGGTATCACCGTCTTCGGGCCGCAGGTCAACCGCGACATGTTCAAGAAGCTCTCCGAGCCGGCCGATCCCCTCAAGATCCAGTGCAAGGACCGCAAGGTCTTCTCCATTTCGCCCGCTGACTTTGCCACGGTAAACTTTGCGGCCGAGAACCCGCTGAGCCCGGAGGTGATCGAGCAGCTGTACGACAAGGAGCTGCTCATGTGCTTCTGGAAGGTGGAGGAGGTGCTCGGAAGTCCCCCGGCCGTGCTGCGCCAGTACGCCCATGAGCTGACCAAGGAGACAATCAAGCCGCCGGATGAGTTCAACGAGGAGGAGATCACAGTGCCGCCCATGATTTTGCCGCTGGAGGCAACCGTTGAGATCCAGGAGCCAGGTGAGTGTACGTCCCATTATTCTCTTTCTATACATAAATGTTGTCCTTTTGCCACTAGAAATAAATGTCGATGCGGCGGCAGAAGGGGAAACCGAGGAGGAGGAGGAGGAGCAGGGCGGCCAACAGCTGGACGAGATGGCCAACGACGAGGGAGGAGAGGCGGCGGAGTCTGATCCCTCCCCGGCCGAGCTCCTTCCAGTGGCGCAGCCAGAGGAAAAGCAGCGCAGGACCAAGACCATCCGGATACCGCCCATTTGGGTGCCTAGCGACCAGCGCACACATGCCGCTCTCATCTACACCTACTTCCGCGCCCAGACCGCCACTTTCCTGCCGCCCGATCCCGTTCCAGAGCCGCCGCACATTGTGATGACCTTCGACGCCTACAAGAAGAAGGATCTCGCCGTGCTGCTCGAGACCTGTCGGGAGGACATTCCGCTCTACGGCTTCTTCACCAGCGACAATCCCCAGACGGCCGTTTTCATAGCGAACTCTGTGGAAAAGTACAATGCCAAGCCCTATGTCCCGTGAGTACCCATAAACCTTCTCATCTCATCTGGCAGGGATCAGAGGTTCCCAGCCCAAGTTTATTATATACTAACCATATTTCCATGCTGGATTCAGCACCGACAAGATAGTGCTGAAGGTGAACAAAGTGAGAAGTCCGACCATACCCACTCTAATGGCCTACGGCCCCAGCTATGTTAGCACAAACTCGGTGGTTGGCCACAAGGAGGCCACTCAATTCTTTCCGGCCAACTACAAGTCAGCGTTGCAGGAGGAGGCCGAACTGCATGCCGTCAAGACCGAGAAGCCCAAGAAGCGCAAGAAGGTAAGCAGTTAACCAATTGGCACCCACGAGGAGCTGTGGGAGCCCCGACTTGACTTGATGTGTATTCCCCTGCAGAACAAGAAGGGCGGTGACGCCGAGGAGAATGGAAAAGCGGAGGCCGGTCTGGCGGATGCACAGCAGGAGGCGGACGATGCGGCCAAGACCTCGCCGGAGGAAGGTGCTTCCACGACGAGCAGCGGTGAAGATAGCTGCGAGTCGCGTCCAGCAACAGCCGATGGCACAAATCCCGAAGGAGCTGCGGGCTCCTAGTTTATTTAACGTATTTTCTATTGGTTCTATTGGTTTAAATTAAAAGAAAATTATATACATACGAACATTTTGATTTTTTTTAAGCAGGGGTTTTTGTTGTTATTAAAAGTGTTGTTGCAGTTTTTTTTGCTTCAAGGCTTAAATCTAGCCGTTTGCAGTACAAATTCATCAGTTTCTTAATTTCATGCACCTGATCAGCTAAATAAATCATTGTAAATGAGGGAAAATGGACTTTGAAGCAGAATATTCGTTATCCCTTTGACCACTTGTTTACAAATAATAAGTAATACTAAAGAATTGTTGATGTTGTTGTACAAGAATGGTTGTAGTTGTTGTAGGCTTCAATCTTGGCGAGATTCAGTGCAAACTCAACGATTTCTTGTTTCCAAGTACCAGGCGAACAGAATCAGCAGATGGACGATGAACTTTGGTGCAAATGGTATTTTTTAATTCTGAAGACAGCTAACGTATTTTTCAAATTTTAGTGTTGGAAATGTGCAAAAACTATCGATATTTCTGTAAGCTCTGAAACCATTTAAGTGTGACCAGATACATTTAAGGCAAAAATGCATTTAAAAACATTCCAAATTTTGCAAACATTTTCTTAACACGCTGCCGCCTTTTTTACGGCCCTGCAGCAACACATCGAAGATGCTCTACCTAGAGGACTACCTGGAGATGATCGAGCACCTGCCGCGGGAACATGCGACCGCTTCACAGAGATGCGCGAGCTCGATCTTGCAGTGCAGAGTGAGTCGTCCCCCTAAACAATCTTTGGTTGCAGCGTCTAATCCTCCATCCCCTCTATCCACAGACAACATGGACTCGATTGACAAGAAGGCGCACCTCTTCTTCAAGCAGTGCAAGCGTGACGAGCTGCAGCACGAGTCCTGTACGTGCGCGTGGGTCGCTCTATGCCTTCTACAAGCGGCTGGCCGACGGCCCGGACTTCTGGCACGGCTACGAGTAGCTGAAGAACGTCACGGACATCGAGTACCCGCACAGCGTCATTGTGCTGCAGCGCTTCTACGTGCTGCCGGAGCTGGTCACGGCGTGAGTGTGTCCCAGTGGTGCAGGAGGAGCAAGTTAATGGTATCATTTTGTCCACAGGTACTTCAATCCTGTGGTCCGCGCCGGCTTCAACCCTGAGTTCTACCTTGAGTTCGTGTGGCTCATCAGCGAGAACGTGTTCGGTGGCATATACGGCGTGATCTCCTATGTGATGTTCCACATAGCATAGCGCCCAGGCCCGCCTGCGCCAGGAGCAGCCTCCTGCCCGAGACGACTTCATGCAGGCTGCGGGCGCAGA